>CM044017.1:21622021-21807021 GCA_024085815.1 Flaveria linearis | reverse complement strand
AGCAGAAGTGCTGCCCAGCGAAACTGCAGGAGAAACTGTAGTTTCGCTGTAGCGAAACTATGGGCGAAACTATGAAGAAAATGACGTTTTTGCATGTTAACTTTCGTGCAGCTAGAGCATTCAGGCTATAGCCTAAGTGACTTAGAATTTAAGCTACTTGGACGAGTTCAGGTGAGTTCTAGATCCCCTATTTTATACATGCTTTAAATGTTTTGGGGCGGTATGCATACTAAGATGCATACTTTTTATGATCAGTTCTTTTAAAGTAAAGCTTTACATACTATCTTATATGAGAAATGGGGTGTTATAATGAATTGATAGTGTGTTTTTCCTTATCGAGATATAACCTTGTAGTGATGAATTGCCTTCGAGATGTGTTGTGTTATATATATATATATAACTTAAATAAGAAAGTGAAACGTAAAGAAAGGTTATGTGGCCCATAACGTGTACCTGGATAAAGTAAAGTCTTGCAAGTAAAGTCCTGCAGGCAAGGGATAAAGTAAAGACTTGCAAGCAATGGCTAAAGGAGGGTTGCATTTGTTGTGCCCTCACCCAGATAAAGTAATGCTCGAACAGGCAGGTCTGTAAGCCCTGAATTGGCATGACAATAATGGCCCGATCGAGTACGACTGTAAGCCCTTAATTGGCGTGTCGGTAAAGTCCTAGGCGAGCCTAGGCACCGATAGTGACAGAGAATTGACGGATAAAGAAGAGAAATAAATAACAAGAAATGAAAAGTAATGATAAAGTATCGATAAAGTGATAGCCTGTATGTATTGATGCTCGATAGATGAGAATTATTTTCAACTGATAAAGCTAATATCTCTTACAAAAGTTATTTAGCAAAGTAAACCTAGAATTCACTCAGCGAAGCTGACTTTTGTATGCATATCAGTTGACAGGTAAGAGTAGAGTTATGGAATAGAGGCATGGGATTAAAGCTTCTTGGCACTAGAAGAGTGGCATCCCTGAAGAAGAAAAGCTAAACAAAGGACTCCTAAATAGTTTTGAGGATTAAAGACAATGTTTATATTTTATTTGTAATGAATTGAAATTACAGTATTTTTCGCTGCAATATATATATTTATACATATATGAGTAAATGATTGTCTTAAACCAATGCTAAGCTGTGAATGACCAACTGTGAGGTTCCCCTGAGAAAGGTGGGCCTTACAAGTTAGTATCAGAGCCAATGTTTAAGGGATTTGGGAAAACCATTTTATAAACCTAAACTTAAACAGAGAATGGGACCAAGTGTCAAGGATGCCAGTCCAAGAAGCTCCATGCCCAGAGGTAACAAATATGCTATAGGTATTATTCTAGTGGATAGTGCCTTCTTATTTAAGTTAGAGCCGAAGTAGAGTAGGATAATGTTATCTGTGATGCCTATCTGAATTTATATGACTTATACATGCATAGACTAGGTATAGTAGGTTCTGGTGTTGGTGTGGTTCAGGATAGAAAAGTTTATGGCACGAGAAGTTCTGTAAGTAGTTAATCACAACTGGCCACTGTTATTAAAAATTTACAAAACTTGTCGTGAACTGAACTTGCCTTGAAAGACCATATTAACATTCTGAATCTTATAGGAAGTAGAACGAATGGCACCTAAGAAAGAAGTTCCAACCATGGTCACCCGGAGAAGCACTAGGGGAAGGCCCCCGACTAAGGCAAAGGAAACTGCAAGTGCAACTGTGAAGCCAACAAAAAGGTCAACCAGAAAGCCGGTTGAGGAACCAATTAAGGAGGAGGAGGTTGAGTTAGAAACGGGAGCCGAGGGGTCTACCCCTGATCAGGCCAAACTGAAAGAGACAGTAAAGGAAGCTATTGCCCAAGAGGTGCATCAGGTCCTGTCTGGAGTGATGCCCACTCTGCTTGCGGAATTTGTGGAGCAGGTTAAGGGCGACAGTAAGAAGAGTACGACTTCAGAAAAAGTTGATAAGAAAGGGGCAGTCAAGACTGAGGAGTTGAGCGACGAGGGAGATCGTCTGGGTAACCATGATGGCCCTGAAGTGGAAGAGAGGGCGAAGGGGTGCAGCTACGGGGATTTTCAGAGCTGTAAGCCCCCAACATTTGATGGTACTGGTAACGCTGCCACTGCTCAGCGTTGGATTAGGGAAATGGAAGCCGTACTGAAGATCAGCGAGTGTCGTGAAAACCAAAAGGTGAAGTTTGCTTCCCATTCCCTTTTGGATCCAGCACTGTGTTGGTGGGATAACATTGCTGAGTCTTACAGAGAGGAGGCCATTGAGAGGATGAAATGGCCGGAGATGAAGAGGTTGGTGATAGAGGAGTACTGCCCGGAAAGAGAGCTTGACAAGGTCGAGCAAGAGTTTGTGAGTTTGGAGGCTGGAAATATGACTCACCAGGAGTACACTGCAAGATTCAATGAAATGGCACGTCTGGTGCCTGATTTGGTAACTCCTAAAGCCAAAAGGATCAAGAGGTACATACAAGGGTTGCCCCTAGACATTCGTAGGGACATGGTCACTGCTCGACCTAGTACTTTTAGGTCAGCAGTGGACCTCAGTGGAAGGTTGTATGATCATCGCAGGCCGGTGATAGTGGGTGAGACGAAGAAGGCTTGGAATAACAATGGGAAGAGATATGGAAGTAGTGGCCACCAACCGGGGAACAAGAAAGCAAGGGTGGAAGCAAAACAGATGGTTGTGAAGGGGGTCGAGGAAGTTAAGAACTGTGGGAAGTGTGGGAGGAGGCATCCCGGAGAGTGCCGATTGGGTAGCCATGGGTGCTACCGGTGTGGGAAAATGGGTCACATGGCTAGGGAGTGCCCGGAAGTAAACGAGTGCTTTAACTGCCATGAGTCGGGGCACTACAGCAGGGATTGCAAGAAAGCCAAGCCGGGAAGCTCGGGCACGAGCAGGGGTGATGACAAGGGGGATGATGGAAAGCCCAAGGTCAAGGCAAGGGCTTTCACCATGAACAAGAAGGAAGCAAGGAAGGACCGGACGTAGTGTCAGGTACGTTCCTTGTCAATGATGTTTGCACCTCCATATTATTTGATAGTGGTGCCAGTAAGAGTTTTGTATCTGTATCCTTCTGTGCTACACTAGATGCTCAAACTAAGAAAATAGATGATGCCTTCGAAGTAGAAACAGCCGATGGTAAGTCCATTAGAATAGTCAGAGTGATAGAGGATTGCCACATTAAACTAGGAGGTCATTACTTTCCCGCACAATTGTTTGCCATGCCCTTAGGAGGTTTCGATGTCGTACTAGGGATGGATTGGTTAGCTGCCCACGATGCTAACATAGTATGTCAACAAAAGATGATCCGATTAACGGCTCCAGATGGTACTTCGGTTACGATCTACGGTGATAACGATTGTAAGGTTCCAAGGATCATTTCCATGATCAAGGCGGAGAAATGTATGAGGCGAGGGTGCGGAGCTTATCTAGCGTATGTCAAGGATGTCAAAGATAAGGCGAAAGAGTTGTCCGATGTGCCAGTGGTGCGGGACTTTCCTGACGTATTCCCGGAGGATCTGCCCGGAGTACCACCGGACAGGGAGATAGAGTTTCAGATTGACTTACTGTCAGGAGCCCAACCCATTGCCAAAGCACCCTACCGCCTAGCTCCGTCCGAGATGAAGGAGCTCATGTCACAACTGCAGGAACTCCTTGATAAGGGATTTATTAGGCCCAGCATTTCTCCATGGGGCGCTCCCGTGCTGTTTGTGAAGAAGAAGGATGGCAGCATGAGGATGTGTATAGATTACAGGGAGTTGAATAAGCTGACCGTGAAGAATCGGTACCCTCTACCCCGGATAGATGATCTGTTTGATCAGTTGCAAGGGGCAAGTTGGTTCTCCCGAATAGATCTCCGATCCGGATATCACCAACTGAAGGTAAGGGAGCAAGATATCCCAAAGACGGCCTTCCGAATGCGCTATGGCCACTACGAGTTTCTGGTTATGTCTTTCGGGCTAACCAATGCTCCTGCGGCATTCATGGACTTGATGAATCGCGTGTGCCGCCCGATGCTGGACAGATCGGTGATAGTATTCATTGACGATATCCTGATATACTCAAAGAACGAAGGAGATCACGCTTGTCATATCAAGGAGGTGTTAGAAACTTTACGAAGGGAGAAACTGTATGCGAAGTTCTCTAAATGTTCCTTCTGGCTACGGGAGGTACAGTTTTTAGGGCACGTTATAAATTCCGAGGGAGTAATGGTTGATCCAGCGAAAGTTGAAGCAGTTACGCAGTGGAATTCCCCGAGGACGCCATCCGAAATCCGTAGTTTCTTGGGATTGGCTGGTTATTATAGAAGGTTCATCAAAGATTTCTTGAAGATAGCTTCCCCATTAACAAGGTTAACGAGGAAGAACGTGGTGTTCGACTGGGGAAAGGAACAGGAAGATGCGTTCCAGGAATTGAAGGATAGATTAACCAAAGCTCCTATACTAACCCTACCGGAGGGAGATGAAGACCTAACGGTATACTCCGATGCTTCTTACTGCGGGTTAGGCTGTGTGTTGATGCAAAGAGGGAAGGTTATAGCTTACGCATCCAGACAGTTAAAGGACACAGAGGTTAACTACCCGGTTCACGATTTGGAACTTGCCGCAGTAGTGTTCGCATTAAAGATCTGGAGACACTATTTGTATGGAACTAAGTGCACCATATTTACCGACCACAAAAGTCTGAAATATTTCTTTGAGCAGAAGGACCTAAATATGAGACAGAGGAGGTGGTTGGAGTTGATAAAGGATTATGACTGTGAAATCCATTATCACCCGGGTAAGGCGAACGTGGTAGCCGATGCCCTGAGCCGAAAGGAAGGATATGAACCGATCCGGGTGAAGCGTGCCAACTAGTAGTGACCCCAGATGTTATGAGGATGATAAGCGAAGCTCAAATGGACGCTTTAAAAGAGCAGCAAATCAATAAGGAAAGGATGGTGGGAAAAGTGGATGAATTGGTAGAAAACACCTTGGGCGTTAAGACCTTCCATGGCAGGATATGGGTTCGAAGCATGGTGACTTGCGGGAAAAGATTATGGATGAAGTGCACAAGACCCGCTACTCAATACATCCAGGCGCAAATAAGATGTACCATGATTTGAAGAAAGATTATTGGTGGCCTGGGATGAAAAGAGATGTGTGCGTATGTAAACAAATGTCTCACGTGCCTACAGGTGAAGGCTGAGCACCAAAGACCTTATGGTTATGTTCAGCCATTATAAGTGCCAGAGTGGAAGTGGGAACATGTTACCATGGACTTCATCACCAAACTACCCCGCACGACAAAAGGCCGTGACGCGATATGGGTGGTTGTTGATAGACTGACTAAAAGTGCGCATTTCCTGCCAATCAAGGAAGCAATTAGTTCAGAAAAGCTCGCTGAACTATTTATCCGAGAAATTGTGGCGCGACATGGTATGCCCGTATCGATTGTTTCAGATAGGGATACGCGGTTCACCTCAAAGTTTTGGAAAAAGTTCAATGAAGAGATGGGTGCGAGGTTGCATGTTAGTACCGCATACCACCCACAGACCGATGGGCAATCGGAAAGAACGATCCAGACACTGGAGGATATGCTTCGGGCATGCGTTATGAATTTTGCGGTAATTGGGATGATCATCTGCCACTAGCAGAGTTCTCCTATAACAACAGCTACCACGCCAGTATTAAGATGCCCCCATATGAGTTATTGTACGGTCGACGGTGCAGAACTCCTATTTTTGGGGTGATGTCGGACAGAAGGAGCTAGGAAGCTTAGAAGTTGTGGAAGCCACAACGGAAAAGTTGGAGAAAATCAAGGCGTATATGAAGGCTGCCAAGGATAGACAAAAGTCATACGCCAATAAAAGAAGGAGACCGATAGAGTTCAGCGTGGGTGACCGGGTAATGCTAAAAGTGTCACCATGGAAGGGAATCATCCGATTTAGGAAGAGGGGGAAACTGAGTCCCAGGTTCATCGGACCATTCGAGGTACTAGCACGAGTTGGGGACGTAGCTTACAGGCTAGACCTTCCAGAAGAATTAAGTGGGGTTCACCCTATCTTTCACGTGTCGCATTGAGATCCTTGGATTCATAGGTGGTATCAGAGCAATTGGTGCTCATTGATTTAGATCAATTGATCTATCAGTATTAAAATTGTTTAATTGATTTTCAAACAATTAAATCAACGACTTGTCATTCAGCAAGCACTCTCTCATTGCTTGTTTGATTTAGATCTATATTCAAATCAATTGAATACTAAATCTGCGTCTTTGATAGATTTGTCAATTTTAGCATTTAAGTTTTGATTCATCCTTTTGCATTAAACATGAGTACTTTTGGTGGAGGATCTTATCAACCGCTAAAGTTGGAAACCAAAGCTGATTTTAAATCCTGGAAGATCAAGTTCAGGAATCATGTGAACTACACAGATTCTGACTTATGGGAGTCCATCACTCAAGGTCCTTATATTCCACCCACTCTTGGGCCGGATTATAATGACAAGAATCAGCCAATCAGCACTAAGGACTTGTGTAACGCCCCGAAATTTCCCGAAACGAGCCATTTAATAATAATGGGCTTTTAAAGGTTAATTTAAGAAATAAAGGGGTAAATTAGTGGGCTATGGATCAAATTAGCCTTAATGGGCTAGACTTGATGGGTTTAAGGGCCCTAACCAACCCTTAAACATGCATGAGCAGCTCCATCTTCCACCATTTCAACCCTAGCCACCAAATTCATAGAGAGAGAAAGTAGAGAGAGAAAGTGAAGAAATTCAAGATTTGGAGCTTGAAGGTTTGAAGGATTGAAGTTCTGGTGGATTGGAGCATCAAAACACAAGGAAAGAGCAACAAAACAAGGTAAGAATCGACCTCTAAGGCCCTCTGTAGATCAAACCCGGATTCTAGGGTTTTGGGGTTTTGAAAAGTTTAAAGAAACACATAAAGGTCGAATTTTTACGTATGAAAACGTGTAAAAAGCTTAGATTTGAGTTCATGGAAGGTAAACTAAGGATTTGGACGTAAAAAGTTAAGATTTTGGGTTAAAAACGGGCTGGATCTGAGTTTTTGTTCATCCAGCGAAACTGGGCCCCGATCCAGCGAATTTAAGTATTCATCCAGCGAAACTGTACATTAGTTCAGCGAGACTAGGAGAAGTTCCAGCGAAACTACAGTTTCGCTTGGGCGAAACTATAGTTTCGCCGGTAATCTCGCTAAGACCCAGACTGACCTATAGACCTTGCGAGAATAGGGAATTCCAACGAAAGTTGGGCGCTCAAGGTAGCGAATCTGTCTAGCGAAACTAGCAGAAGTGCTGCCCAGCGAAACTGCAGGCGAAACTGTAGTTTCGCTGTAGCGAAACTATGGGCGAAACTATGAAGAAAATGACGTTTTTGCATGTTAACTTTCGTGCAGCTAGAGCATTCAGGCTATAGCCTAAGTGACTTAGAATTTAAGCTACTTGGACGAGTTCAGGTGAGTTCTAGATCCCCTATTTTATACATGCTTTAAATGTTTTGGGGCGGTATGCATACTAAGATGCATACTTTTTATGATCAGTTCTTTTAAAGTAAAGCTTTACATACTATCTTATATGAGAAATGGGGTGTTATAATGAATTGATAGTGTGTTTTTCCTTATCGAGATATAACCTTGTAGTGATGAATTGCCTTCGAGATGTGTTGTGTTATATATATATATAACTTAAATAAGAAAGTGAAACGTAAAGAAAGGTTATGTGGCCCATAACGTGTACCTGGATAAAGTAAAGTCTTGCAAGTAAAGTCCTACAGGCAAGGGATAAAGTAAAGACTTGCAAGCAATGGCTAAAGGAGGGTTGCATTTGTTGTGCCCTCACCCAGATAAACTAATGCTCGAACAGGCAGGTCTGTAAGCCCTGAATTGGCATGACAATAATGGCCCGATCGAGTACGACTGTAAGCCCTTAATTGGCGTGTCGGTAAAGTCCTAGGCGAGCCTAGGCACCGATAGTGACAGAGAATTGACGGATAAAGAAGAGAAATAAATAACAAGAAATGAAAAGTAATGATAAAGTATCGATAAAGTGATAGCCTGTATGTATTGATGCTCGATAGATGAGAATTATTTTCAACTGATAAAGCTAATATCTCTTACAAAAGTTATTTAGCAAAGTAAACCTAGAATTCACTCAGCGAAGCTGACTTTTGTATGCATATCAGTTGACAGGTAAGAGTAGAGTTATGGAATAGAGGCATGGGATTGAAGCTTCTTGGCACTAGAAGACTGGCATCCCTGAAAAAAAAGCTAAACAAAGGACTCCTAAATAGTTTTGAGGATTAAAGACAATGTTTATATTTTATTTGTAATGAATTGAAATTACAGTATTTTCCGCTGCAATATATATATTTATACATATATGAGTAAATGATTGTCTTAAACCAATGCTAAACTGTGAATGACCAACTGTGAGGTTCCCCTGAGAAAGGTGTGCCTTACAACTTGCCACCTGATGATGTCAAGAAGGTCAAAGTCGATATTAAAGCATACAACTTGCTTAGTATGGCTTTGCCAGAAGAAATCTTGATCAGGTGTGAGAATTACAAGACAACAAATTCCCTGTGGAAGATACTTCACACTCTCTGTGAAGGGAGTGATGAGATCCGAAGCATAAGGAAAGACACCCTTAGATCACAATATGAAACTTTTCATCATATTGAGGGTGAATCAATTCCTCAGCAACTCCATAGATTTATGCAACTTGTTACTGAGATGAACATCTTGGAGTTAAAATATACCACTGAGGAACTGAACAAGAAGATGCTCCACACTTTGCTTGAAAGTTGGAAGCAAACAGTCTCCATGTTCAAGAACACCATAGATCTCAAGACAACTGGTCTAGATACATTGGTTGCTAAGGTTGAAGCACTTGAACTGGATGAACAATCAAGAAACAAGAGTGTGAGAACTCATATCTCACCTTATCACTTCAAGGAAACCAAAAATGCTGGAAGTGCATTTATCTCTAATAATGAAGGTGATAACTCTTGTACTTTGAGTGATGATGAAGTGGAAGTAAGTTTTTATGCATCCAAACCCACTAAGAAATCATCTCAAAGTAAAAATCAAAAGGAAAAGGGAAGATCTGCAGAGAAAAGAGAGACATCAGCAACTGCAAACTCTTCTCAACATAACAAACAGTCAGAACCAATAACTGTGATATTGGATTCTGAAGAACAAAAAGCAGCCTTTGCAGCTTTTAGTTCTAGCTTTCAAGCATATCTTGGAAGTTCACTTACATCAGCAAACATCTGTCAGTAAGATTTGGAGGAACTCCCTCCTGATGTAGTAGAAGAGATGGATCTACAATGGCAGATGGCAATGATTGCTTACAGAGCCAAGCAATATCTACGGAGAAATAAAAATCTGGCAGCAGCAAGCAAAACATCAAAGATTGGTGTTGATAAGTCAAAAGTCAGATGTTTCAAGTGCAATCTCTATGGTCACTTCTCTAGAGAATGCAACCAACAATCATCTCCGCAGTATCAGCAGCCGCAGCAACAAAATCAGCAGCAACAACAATATCAGAATCAGCAATCAAACTCTCTATGATCTCTACAACGACAACCTCAGCTAACATCCCCACCAGCCACAAATACATCAGCAGGACCAAGCAACTCTAAGGAGTCAGGGCTGATCATACTTCAGGATGGAACATGTGACTGGAGTTTGTATGAGAAGGAAGTGATAGAGGAGAATCAAGCATTAATGGCGCATATGGAAAACAAAGTTCCTCCTATGGCCAGAGAGGTAAAAGACAGGTTATGTTCATCATCATGTGTTGAGGAAGTTGAACGATATAGAGTCCATGCTCAACAATTGGCTGATAAAGTAAAGGAAACTATAATTTTGAATGAATCACACTTAAGAGAACAAAAATTATATCAAATCAAAATCAGTACTTTACAAAAAGATTTAGAAAAATATGTTTCTGAAAACTACAGCCTAAAAGCCCAAGTTGAGCATCTGAACACTTCCTTAACAAAATCCATGGCTGATCATGCATCCACTGAAGTGAAACTTCAGAAGTTTCAATTATCATCTCAGCAATATGAGAAGTTGCTAAACTCTCATATTGAATCAAAGAACAGGTCCGGGTTGGGTTATAATGCTGTTGCACCACCTATTAATGATAACTACACACCTTTACCTGAAACAATGACTAACAATTTGTCAAATCATTTTATGCAAAGCACCAAAATTGACATAAAAAACAGTCATACAAACAATAATAAAACTGAGATGAGTGAAACTGAATCTACTGAATCAGAATCACTTAAACATAATGAATCAGATTTTGATAAATATGATGACTTGGATGATTCTGATGAACATGATACTGATCAACTGAACATTGGTAAGAATGTTCAAGTTGAAACTGTTCTTCCGCGAGTTCTTGAAGAATCAAAGTTGCAGTACCCTCCAAAGCAACGAAACATGCTGAAGACTATTTGCAAGAGGATTGCTGAACTGAATGAAGGACTACAAGACCTGAATCTTCACAAGATTGATAGCTGCGGATCAAGTACTGAAGTACCTTTGTCATCTTCAGATAAAGGTTAGAAACAAACAACAAACAAGAATCCTCGGAAAGCACAAACTGAGGAATCCGTAGAACATCTGCGGAAAAAGAAATCAGAAGAATCCGTAGAACATCTGCGGAAAAAGAAATCAGAAGAATCCGTAGAACATCTGCGGAAAAAGAAATCTGAAGAATCCGTAGAACATCTGCGGAAAAAGAAATCTGAAGAATCCGTAGAACATCTGCGGAAAAAGAATTCTGAAGAATCCGTAGAACATGTGCGGAAAGCAAAAATTGACAAGTCCGTAGATCATCTGCGGAAGGCAAAATCTATACGTAGAAAAGCAACAGAAGAAACTAAATCTACGGATGAGGTCAAAACGGATGCCAACAACCTTGCACAGAAAAAGAAATCGTCTGATGCTTCAGCAAGTGAGAAAAAGAACAACAAAAAGAAGGCTGAACCCGAAGAAACTTCAGAAAAATATTGCAAATGGTGTGATATGAAGAATCACAACACTGATGAACGCTATTTCAGCAGCTACTGTTCCATTTGCAATATGAACAATCACATGACTGATGATTGTTTTTTCAACAAACACTGTGCCATATGTGACAAAAATAACCATTCCACTCAGGAATGTTATTTTAATAAGAAGAACAAGAAAAAGAGCAAAAAGAAGTCACAAGTTGCATCATCCGAATCAGATTCTCAATCCTCAGTAAGTGACAAAGAGACAAAGATTCAGAAAGATCAACAAAAGTCAAAGAAAGGATCATCTGTTGCGGACAAGACTTTGAAGAAGAAAACACCAACACAGGCTAAGACACCTCACAAAAAGGTGGATCTGTCTGATAAACAGACTGAAGTAGTTGATGGTTTCTTTGACGATTTTGCAAAAGGAACTCCTGTGTCTCAATCAAAGCAGAAAGACGAAGAAACTTTCAAAACTACAGGATCCTCTTCAAAGTTAAGATACCAACCAAAACAAGCCACGTTGAAGAAAGACTCAGATAAGCATGAAGACATCCAGAAACCTGAATCATCTTCAACAGAATCATCCTCACCACCATCAGATCAAAAAGAAACAACTAATACTGAAACTTCAAGATTAATTCATGAAGGAGTAACTATTGTTGACACATCTGGCAAACCCAAGACAATTAAGCCTTGGGTTGTCAATTCTAACTAATTTCCTTTTGTGTGCAGGAACAATCATGGAGAGCTGACAATAAGTGGTATGTTGACAGTGGTTGTTCCAGACATATGACAGGCAACTGTGGACTTCTCCATGACTTCAAACATAAACATGCCTCTTATGTGGCATTTGGTGGGGATAAGAAGGGAGGTAAAATTGTTGGTGAGGGAATGGTAACTAATGGTGTTTTAACATTTGAAAAAGTAAATTACTGTGAAAATTTGCAATATAATTTACTTAGTGTTTCCCAAATTTGTGATCAAAATTACTTAACACTATTTGATAACACTAACTGTTACATTCTTAAGCCAGGTTTTACAGTTCCAACAGACTGGATACTTCTTAAAGCATCAAGAAAAGGCAACACATATATCTTGGATATGAACAACA
This sequence comes from Flaveria linearis, assembly GCA_024085815.1. Classification (NCBI taxonomy): domain Eukaryota; kingdom Viridiplantae; phylum Streptophyta; class Magnoliopsida; order Asterales; family Asteraceae; genus Flaveria; species Flaveria linearis. Next base: position 21,794,900 of record CM044017.1, on the reverse strand, counting down.
CAACACTCACTAATCATGAGACATGCCTGCTGTCTAAATCTTCCGAAGATGAATCTCAACTGTGGCATAGAAGGCTTGTCCATTCCAACATGAAAAACATGAATAAATTGGTGAAAAATGACTTAGTCATTGGATTACCAAAGAAAGAATTTCATTGTTCTAATCATTGTTCTTCATGTTATAAAGGAAAACAACACAGAGTGTCTCATAAATCCAAAACAATCAACACTAACACTACACCACTCAAATTGCTTCACATGGACCACTTTGGTCCAACCAATGTGCTGAGCATTAGAAAAAGGCAATATTGTTTGGTGATAGTTGATGATTTCACTAGATTCACATGGGTCTTTTTCTTAAAACATAAGAGTGAAACATCTGAAACATTAATGGACTTTGTGATCAAGATTGAGAATCAACTTGATTTAAAAGTTAAAATTTTTAGGAGTGATAATGGAATTGAATTTGTTAATGCTGATCTGGATTCTTTCTGCAGGACTAAAGGAATAGCTAGACAATTCAGTGCCCCAAGAACTCCACAACAAAATGGAGTGGCTGAAAGAAGAAATAGAACACTCATAGAAGCAGCCAGAACAATGTTAGCTGATTCTCAGTTGCCCATTACCTTCTGGGTAGAAGCTGTGAATACAGCTTGCAATGTTCAAAATAGAACATTAATTGTCAAAGAACATAATAAAACCCCTTATGAGCTCTTATTTAAAAGAAAACCTTTTATAGGACACCTTAGAGCTTTTGGGTGTCATGTGTCTGTTTTGAATACTAAAGAACAATTGGGAAAATTTTCTAAAAAAGCCTATGATGGTTTCTTTGTTGGATATTCATCCTCTTCTAAATCATATAGGGTGTATATTCCAGAACATAACATAGTTGAAGAGACTCCCAATGTTTCTTTTGATGAATCCATGTTTACTACAAATGTAAAAGGATCATCTTGGTTATTTGATATAGATACATTAACTGAATCATTTAACACTGGTTATCTGATCAATGCAGGTACTGCAGATACATGCTATCCCTTTGTGCCTCCAAGTTTGAATGAAGTGCCTCTAACAGCTGATCCACCAAGGGCACAAGTTTCACCTGGACCACAGCAAGAATCAAGTCAGCAGCATGAAGCTACATCTGGAGAAGCAAACTCTTCATCCCCAGCCCATGTAAATACATCAGCAGATGTTCCCTCATCCGTAGATGTGGTGATTCAACAACACTTGCCAGCTGACCAACATTGTTCATCAGTGGATGGTGTTGTAACTCCTACGGAAGTACAAAATGCCTCCGTAGATGTTGCAGTTCCTCCTGCGGATGAACAAAATGCTCCCGTGGAACTTCCTGCGGAAGAAGACAACCCAGCAGCAACTGACTCACAAGCCGATCCTAGTGACCATGAGCCTTTTGATTACTTCATAGACTCAACTTCTTAGCTGACTCCATCTGCTTCCATGGGATTCTCAAACTTAGAATCCTCAGTTCTAGTTGATGCTGTTTCAACAAGCAGAATACACAAGTCTCATCCAACAGAAAATATCATTGGAGACCTGCATGCTAGAACCACAAGGAGCAAAGGAGGTGTGGCAAACATTTGTTTGTTCACCTGCTTTTTGTCCCAAACAGTTCCTGCAAACATTACAGCTGCTCTAAAGGACAACAGTTGGATCGAGGCTATGCAAGAAGAACTTCAACAATTCAGAAAACAGAAGGTGTGGACTCTTGTCGACTTGCCTAAAGGTCAACATCCAATTGGAACAAGGTGGCTCTTCAAAAACAAGCTGGATGACAGGGGTATAATCGTGAGAAACAAAGCTAGGCTTATTGCTCAAGGGTATACTCAGGAAGAGGGGATCGACTATGATGAAGTCTTTGCACCAGTTGCAAGGATTGAAGCCATACGAGTCTTCCTAGCTTATGCCTCATTCAAGAAGTTCACCGTCTATCAGATGGATGTGAAGTGTGCTTTCCTTTATGGGAAAATTGATGAAGAAGTCTATGTGGCTCAACCCCCTGGATTTGAAGATCCTGATTATCCACATAGAGTATACAAGCTTGATAAAGCTTTGTATGGTCTTCATCAAGCACCCAGGAAGTGGTATGACACACTGTCATCTTTCCTGCTGAAGAATGGCTACAAGAGAGGAACAATTGATCAGACACTGTTCCTTAAACATGAACATCAAGATCTTTTGGTGGTTCAAATATATGTTGATGACATAATATTTGGATCAACCAACAAGAAGCTGTGTCAAAGCTTTGAAGACTTAATGAAATCTGAATTTCAGATGAGCTCCATGGGAGAATTGACATTCTTCCTTGGCTTACAAGTTTATCAGAAACCAGATGGCATTTTCATCAATCAAGAAAAGTACATTCATCAAGTTTTGAAGAAGTACAATCTTGCTGATTCCACTTCATGCAAGACACCAGCATCAACAATAGACAAGATTGTGCCTGACCCTGCTGGAAAATCCGTAGATCAAAGATTGTATAGATCAATGATCGGTTCTTTAATGTACTTAACTGCCAGTAGACCTGACATAATTTTGCTGTTTGTGTCAGTGCCAGGTATCAATCCGACCCAAAGGAGTCCCATCTGAATGCTGTGAAGAGGATTTTCAGATATCTGAAAGGCAAACCTGCATTAGGACTTTGGTATCCCAAAGATGGAGATTTCAGCCTCTACTCCTATTCAGATAGTGACTATGGAGGGTGCAACAACAACAGAAAATCCACAACTGGTGGATGTCAGTTTCTAGAACCACGACTTGTTTCTTGGTAGTGCAAGAAGCAAACAAATGTATCTGTATCCACAGCTGAAGCAGAGTACATAGCTGCTTCAGCCGGTTGCTCTCAAGTACTTTGGTTGCAAAACCAATTACTTGATTATGGTTACAATTTCCTTCGCACACCAATTCATATTGATAATTCAGCTGCTATGTTTATAACTGCTAATCTAGTTCAACATGGTAAAACTAAACACATTGAAATTAGATACCATTTTCTGAGAGACTGCTCAGAAAAGGGTCTAATCAAGTTAGTCAAAGTAGACACAACCAATCAGCTTGCTGATTTGTTCACTAAAGCATTTGATTCTGTTAGATTTAATTTTCTGATAGAATCTTTGGGGACGATTAACTTAGAATAAATCAACAAAAGCATATGACTGACTTTGTGTAGAGTAATAGTTCGGGATGATTTAAGTGTCTGATAGACCATCGGTGCATGCATTATATATGGGAAATGATAGTAAACTATGCTTGGTTTTTAAACAAAAACTCAAACTGACTTATATCATACTGATATGTGAGTAGGTTCATCTTGAGTAGAAACAAAGCTAAGAACATGCCAAACTAAAAGATACCGGTAACTGTCTGTGGGGATTCCATTTGAGATTCAGGAAGGTATGCTCTCTCCTGCTGTGATCAAATCACTTAGACAAGCACACTATGTAAAATACTTTATAATCTTCTATCTTTGCAAAGTCATATTCCTTCTGTTTTGTGTAAACAAAGACCTGGGGATATGCTCCAAGAGTATGATCTTCATTCTCCCTCTGTTTTGTGTAAACAAAGACCTGGGTTAAGTTCACCTCTGTTTTACGAAAGTAAAGACCTGGTGACTATGAAGATCATATCTCAGCTCTAAAAAGAATTACTTGTGCTTAATTGTACATCAATTCAAAGAGCTTCAACATCAAAGCATTCATGAGATAGTAATATGTCTCAAGATAGAACTTATAACTTAATGTACATAGTCATTAAGTGTGAAAGGTAGTGATTTGCCTCACCTACGGAAGACATACTCTAATGAAATTTAACTGTGGAACTCATGATAGTTACTGATTAACAAAGTTCACAACATGATAAATAGCATGCCTAGTTGATACATTACTCATGTATGAATTTAAGTGGATCTATATACTTACAATCAAGTGTGTACTGAATCAACCATTTAACATCAGCAGAAGCCAAATCATAGTATGATCCCTTTATGCATGGATGTAATTGTTTCAGCACGATGTTTACTTTGTCCTATTAACTGATTTTCTCTCACTTAGACTGTCATATGCCTGTCATGCCTATTCACAACTTAAATTTATGATGAATGCAACAGTTCACATTAATCACAAATTTAGGGGGAGTAGTTCATGCATGAAAAACAATACAAAGCTGATATTTGATTTAATTTATTCTGAAGAAATTGGATCTTGAGCACTAACTTGAATGCAGGATACAGGACACTTGCTTTCTTGTACTAAATTGCCATGCAAATGAAGTCAACAATGTCCAACATCAACAATTGAGTCTACTCAGTAGACATCATACATTTAAAGTTTTTAAAACTTTAAGTTCCGAAGAAGTTTCAGTAATACTTCTTATCCGTAGAAGTAACAGTGAAATTTCTGCATCCGCAGAAGTCTCAGTAATACCTCTCATCCGTAGAAGTATTGTGTGACCTCTGATTCAGCAGCAAAACAAATGCATTGCTTGAACTAATGCATCCGCAGATGCTAAGATTCCGCAGATGTTCTGCGGAAGAAGCAATACTTTCTAAATTAACTTGGTATGCGGAAAGGAATAAATGGGAGTGGGCCCAACATAATTAATAAAAGAAATTAATGTGTTCGACTATAAATAAGGTTTCTGACTCTTAAAATTCATTAATCAATTTTACAGAGCACTTTTTCAGTTTTAACCTAGAAAATCGCCCACTTTCCCTCTCTTTCAAACTTTCAAAAATCTGTTCCAAGAAAACATAATCAACATTATCCACTAATCGATTACTGGTATTGCTAAGATGGCAAAAAGATTCGCTAAAGAACACAATGTGTGCGTGTTCTTAAACGCTGATGATCCTGCAGCGGAAGGATGTCGAGATATCATAAGATATCTTCGACGATCCAGGCTCTTCTACGCCTTGACGGCCGAGCCTGTGATCCATCAGGCTCACATAATCGACTTTTGGAACTCAACACGGGTCGAACAACAAGGTGATAATAAAGTGATTGCCGCTGAGATTCTGAATGAGCGTGTTAGAATCACTGAAAGCACATTCCGAAGATGTCTGGAATTGGGTGATAGAGAGATAGGGCACCCCGATGTATTCGAGAATGAATACATTGAGAAAGTGTTCAATCTAATGGGGTACGATGGAGATTACGAGAAAGGGGAGATCAAAAAAGGTAGGCTGTGCAAACCGTACTGATTCTTGTGCCACACATACCTGAAATGCATGTCGAACAGGAAGTCGGGGCTCGACAGATTCTCTCGGCACATATCATCTGGAATCATTGGGATATTCGAGGGGAGAACTTATAACTACGCCAAATACATCTTCAACTGTCTGAGTGAACAAGTCAAACTTCAGAAGAATGACGAAGAATGACAAGATGTACATGTTCCCAAGATTCCTACAACTTGTGATCAACTCAGAACTTCCAAGACTGAACAGAGTTGGAGAAGTGTTTGTTCAAGCACACTTGAGCAAATCTATGCTGAACAAGCTTAGTGGGAAGTACCAGGGTGAAGACATGCCAATGTTCGCCCATGTAGTGGATGCCCAAGCAGACCTGCCACAAGAGTTGATTTGGGCAGATGAAGCAGAGTCATCTGCTGATTCTGCAAAAGCATCACATTCACCACTCCAAACACCACCACACCAACACCACTCACCTATCCAAACTCCACCACTCCATCATCAATCACCTATCCAAACACCCCCTCATCAATCACAATCACCAGCAAGCATCAACACCCAACCGATATCCCCAATTCACCACCATGAATCACCTCTGCTGATATCCTCATCTTCCACAAAAAACACTCAGCCAATATCTCCCGACCAACAACAATCACCATCACAGTCTCATTCATCATCACATCACACACAACCTTTCTCTCCACTAAACATTCAATCCCCTGTACTACCACCACCAGAATCACCAAAACATGCATCACCGGAAAGTGCTAGCACTGAACCTTGTGAGATAACTGAGTCTGTACACTCTGTACACTCAGGAGACACTAAGATATTATCTCAAGCTAGCACTGTTCCTTTCTTACCCACACACACAGAAGAACAAGTGTCATCAGCACATACTGAGCCCATAACTTCATTGAAAGATGATCAAACTGCTGATGAGCTCAGGGAAGTACAAGGATCTGCTGAGGATGTCATTGCATACCATGAAGATGACTTAAGTGACAAAGACATTCCTGTCAGCAAAAGCTTTTTGGTTGCTGAGTACAAGAAGTTAGTACTCAAATCAAATAAGCGAAAACAAAGGATACAAGAGCTGAAAGGTATAATTCAAGAGAAAGATGAAGAGTTAATGAAGAGAGATGCAAGGCTGAAAAGGCTGAGAGAGGATGCTCTAAGCAACAATGAAGTGATTGATGCATTGTTGCAAAGAGAACAAGAGTTGGAGGCATCTTTAAAAACTGAGCAAAATGATAAACTAAACTGATCAAACAGAAAGATGTAGAAATAGAAGAGCTGAAAAAGAAGATATCTGCTCCGAAAACAAAAGAGGCCCCAAGTGCTGATCAACCAAAACAGTCAGCTGAAGCTTCTCAGCAACTATTCTATACTCCCGGAAAAGAACATACTTTGGAGCAATAAAAAGGAAATCTGAAGATGAACCCTCCCCTAAAAGACAAAAACTTCCATCTCCTGAACCTACTCCTTTAGTAGATGTGTCTACTGTGAAGGTATCATCCGAAGATGATGATGATAGTGAGAAAGAGTGGGAGGAGCTGACAAGAATGGAGTCCCCCACTGGTGAAAAGGGAGGAAAGGCCAATGATCTTCTAACAACAGCAGACATCATGGAAGAGAGGCCTGATTCTAGCATGTTTATGACCCTCATCAACCATGGTTTTCCATATGACATGGTTGAAAGGATGAACACATCTGAAATGAAGAATGCACTGAAAGAGTTTGAGTTTGCAAGGTTCATAATCCCAAACTGTGATTACGAAGCCTTTACTGTATTTCAGTCATTGGAGAATAAAAAGGATCTGGGCCACTGTGACACAGCCAAACTTACCAAGTACAATATGACTTGCTGGTTACAGGGCCACAACTACAAACCACATGAGCTTAAAGGCAGAACCACTGGAGAATTACGGAGGATGATGGAGCACGTGATGAAGGTGGAATTAGAAACTGGTGTTAAGTTCAGAACCACTGCTCCACATCCAAAAGAACAACAAAGTAAACTTGCTGCTGATCCAATAACAGTTGAACCAAAAGATCAGCACAAGGAAAAAGAAACACTGATCAGAGAGCCAAGGGCAGTGATCCCCGAAAAAGTATGGCCTCTGGGAACAACTGTTCGAGAGATTACAGAGAAGAAATCAACTCTCATAGAGCTGTATGATCATATCACAACTCCCAGTTCTGTGGAAGAACACAGGATTATGGCCTGGAAATATGATCCAGACTGGGATTGTGCAGTAATAAAGATGACATCTGGAAGGATTCAATACTTCCATGATGTGGAAGTTCTGCTTAGCCTTCCGGAGCAAGATATCAGGGATTTGCAAAGCATCCTAATATCCAACTATCCAATCCATCTCAGGGGGAGAGACTTCTCTGGAGCTGTAAATGGTATGAAGACCAGATTCATTGATGATGTGCTAACACAAGCAAAGAAAGATGATAAGGAGCACAACACAATCAAACTAAGTAAGAAAAGAAGAACAGCTGAAGTCTCATCCCTTGTAGATGAAGACATGCTAAAGAGAGTTGGATGTGATAAAAACTCAGATACCATCAAAGGCATAAAATGAAATCAATTCACTTATCCTATCATAGAATGGGGATATGTTGAAAAGACTAAAGAGATGGTATTGCTGAGAAATGCTGATGGGAAGAAGGCTGATAAGATCAGGATCTTTGATCCAATAGAGATAAAGATGCTGCATCCTAGCTACACATCATACCTTCACGACAAATTCTTCCCAAAGCTAACAGATGAAAAAGCTCAGAATGATTTCTGCCTGTACGTGCACATGATACAAGTTATAGATAAACTGCATGCAAAGGCACACAAGAGAAGGAAGCATGAGGCTGGGCTACTAAAAGGCACAACAATAGCTGAAGTGTCTGAGCTCAGAATCTCAGAAGAAGATGAATTGGAAATTGTACATAATGATATTGTAGTGGAAACACTCACTACGGAAGAAGATGTTTTGGGACTGAGCTATGACACGTTGAAGAAGATCAGCAGGATGAAGATCAAGTACAAGTACGATGATCAGAAGACTGCTGTATCTTACTTCTACAATAAAATGATAGCAAGAGTCAAGGAGCTTGCAGTTTTGAAGGACTGATTACAAGGAGCTAAGCCTAAGGGGGAGTATTGTTGGATCTAGATTGTATAGGACTAGATCATTTTTGTATAGGCTTAGTACTTGTATCAAGTCTTGTAATTAACACTTGTAATAGTCAATATATATATATATATGTGCATTGAATCTATAGGTTAACCCCTTTATATATATGTGTGTTGATTTGTGTCTTGACAGGAGAAACAATATACTTGGATGGTTTCCTGAAATTGACCAAGTGTAGGAAACATCTACGGATAAACATTATTGTTAATCCGTAGATATGTTTCTTACAAGACCAAATGACCAAGTGAATGTTCCTACGGATGATCAAGGACCATGAAGTGAAGACTCCTACGGAAGAAGGATTTCCTACGGAAGAACAACATTTCTATGGAAGACCAATTCATCTACGGAAGAACAAAAGTTCTGCGGACGACAAGACTCCTGCGGAAGAACATTATACTTGTGCGATTGCAAATACCAAGAAGTCAAACAAGTCAACACAATCAATAACAAATCCCAAGAGATTCGGTGTTTCCTTAGCCGACTCAAACCATCTATAAATACGAGTCCTAGGTTTCACATCTCAATAACATAATCAATCAATATTACGGCTGTCGAGTTACATCATTGTGCAACCCTAACCGCCGTCACATCAACATCAACATTATTCGATTCACTGAATTTAATTGTTCATAGTTATTCGTTATTATTCTTTTGTAATCATTACCTTATAGTTAATGAAATACGTTTGAATAATTATTGATTTCGCATTTATTGTGTTTCTGTGGTTGTGTTCATCATTAATCATTAAACCAATTAAACGTCAATTAGTGATAATTCCGCGATCATTAAATTGATTTATTTTAATACTGATAATTCCTGTATTGAGATCCTTGGATTCATAATATATATATACATATATATATATATACATATATATATACATATATATATACATATATATGTATATATATATAGATATATATATACACACATACACATATATATATATATAAATATATATAGATATATACATATACATATATATTTATATATGTATATATAATATATATATATATATTTATAAATATATATACATATATATGTACATATATATATAGATATATATACACCATATATATACATATATATAGATATATATATATACATATATATATATACAAATATATATATACATATATATAGATATATATATACATATATATACATATATATACATATATATACATATATATATGCATATATATATACATATATATACATATATATATATATATATATATATATAATTAGTTTAAAAAAGTTAAAAATATAAACAAGTTTAAAAAAGTGCGTTAATATATTAATAGGTGTTTGACCAATTAAGACATGATTTTAATTGTGTCTTAAATGTTTCAACCTGTTAACAACACGAAACTTGTTAAGCTCAAACACAAAACCTATTAACATATATATGTACATATATATAGATATATATACATATATATATACATACATATATATACGTATATATATATATATATACGTATATATATATGTACGTATATATACATATATATACGTATATATACATATATATATGTACGTATATATACGCATATATATACGTATATATACATATATATATGTATATGTATACGTATATATACATATATATACATATATATACATATATATACATATATATATATATATATTATATACATATATATAGATATATATAGATATATATATAATTAGTTTAAATAAGTTAAAAATATAAACAAGTTTAAAAAAGTGCGTTAATATATTAATAGTTGTTTGACCTATTAAGACATGATTTTAATTGTGTCTTAAATGTTTCAGTCTGTTAACAACACGAAACTTGTTAAGCTCAAACACAAACCCTATTAACGAATGTCATGTGGTGTCGTGTTAACAGGTCCGTGTCAAAAATTGACAACCCTAAGTTTAGCAAAATAAAAATTTTGAACTTAGTACAACCTCATCACTCTTTGCTCTACCTTACCATCTCTCTCTCTCTCTTTCTTTCTCTCTCTCTCTCTCTCTATCTTTCTCTCTCTCTCTCTCCCCCTCTCCCTCCCTCCCCATCTCCGGCAGCCCTCTACCACCAGTAAACTACACCGACCCATTAACCAGACATCTGAAACATTACTCCTCTATTCACATGTATGGTGGTGTTGAGGCAAAAAATTGTTGAATTTTTTTTCACATAGGGTATTTAGAGAGAGACGATCGATAAAAGGGGTTTTCTCTCTAACTTTTGGCATTAGGAGCACCCGCCCCTAACATGGGTGGGTTTTTAGCTCAGTTAACACATCAGTGGCGGTGTCACATCCAACTCAGAATTCGCCCCTGCCATGGGCGAGTTCTCAAAAACCCAAAATTATTTTTTAATTTTTTTAATTTTTCTAGAGAGTGGCTTTGGAGATTGTAAAAGCAGAAGTGTCAAATCATACCCAGAACTCGCCGCTATCATGGGTGAGTATTCAATAACCCAAAATTATTACTTTTTGTGTGTTGGAGGGAGGTACATGAGACAAGAATTCGCCCTTGGCGAGTTCTTGAAAAACAAACCCTATAAAACCAATCACCAGTTATACCACATACATTCACAAAATAAACCAGTTACACCACATACATTCACAAAATAAATTTAAGAGTAAATTACCATTTGCATCCCTGAGGTTTGGTGATTTTAACCATTTGCATCCCTACAGTTTAAAAATCTTCATATACCCCCTAACGAATTTTTTTTCCCATTTGCATCCAAATGACTAACGACGTTAAATAATTCAGTTAGTATTTTATGAAATGACAAAATTACCCTTTCTCTCTTTATCTCTTAACCCTTAACCCATAACCCCCACCCACTCCACACTCTTTCTCTCTCTATCTCTTCACCCTTAACCAGAACCAGAACCACCGTGGAGGTGGTACGGTAGTGGTGACGTGCGGTGGAGGCGCTGTGGGTTGTGGTGGGGGCGCCGGTGGAGGCTGTAAGGGTTGTGGTAGGGGCGGCAGTGGATGCAGTACGAGTTGTGGTGGGGCGGCGGTGGAAGTGGTGTGGGTTGTGGTGGGGGCGACGGTGGAGGTTGTGTGGGTTGTGGTGGGGGCGGCCGTGGATGCGGTGCGGGTTGTGGTGGGGCGGCGGTGGAGGCAGTGTGGGTTGTGGTGGGGTGGCGGTAGAGGCGGTGTGGGTTGTGGTGGGGCGGTGGTGGAGGCTGTGTGGGTTGTGCTGGGGGCGGCGACGGATGTGGTGCGAGTTGTGGTGGCGGGTTGTGGTGGCGGAGGCAAACACCACATCATCTGCTTCGATCTTCTTCTTCAGGTTGATTTGCAGCAAAAGAAAATGAAGAAATGGCGCTAATTTGCAGAATCTCATACCGGATGCTTAAGGTGTACGGTATGATTTTCATCAAGATCAAACTTCTTTTCAGGTTCCCAAACAACAATATCTGCATCCTTCCTTAAGATCTTGGCTAGCAAGTTTACCAGGCTTTTCACTCCACCATGAAACTAATTTCTCTAAAGTAATACCGTATTTAAGCCCATATGACCACGTAACAAGAAGAACAAACTGAAAACCATGATAAATTTGATTCATTACCCTTACAAACACAATACAAAAAGTTAATGCCAAGAGACCCAAAAGTAACTTACCTGTAATGAAGATTACCCCTTACAAACACAATATAACTTACCTGATTCAAGCATATCGTCGAATAGCTGGTGGATCGGCTGTTATGGCGACTTTGCGGAGGAAGCTGTACTCAATACGGAGTTCTTTGAATGTTGAAACTTTGTTTTGAATATGTTTATGATGAAGTTAAATTGTTTGCATTTGATAAACATGAAAGGTGTGTGTGGGTGTAATGTTTGACCGAGTAAAGGTTGACTTTAATATTTTAAACTAGGGTTAATTTAGTCATTTTAACAAAATAGTTAACAGAAACTCTAACGACGTTAAGATTTTGGATGCAAATGGGAACAAAAATAAAACGTTAGGGGGTATATGAGGATTTTTAAACTGTAGGGATGCAAATGGTCAAAATCACCAAACCTCAGGGATGCAAATGGTAATTTACTCTAAATTTAAACATGTCTCGACCTTAATTCTTATAATTATTTTAGGGTAGTGATAGTTTATTTGAAAATGAAAATATTATATGTGATGGTTCTATAACAAGTTCAACCACTATTCTTCGTGATAGAGTGTCATACGAAGAGTTTGTTGATTTAATTTTTATTCATCTTCGGGTTCAAAAAGAGTATTATAATTTAAAATTGAAATTATATTATTCATATGATAGTTTCTCTTAAAGCTCTGAAATTTTCAATGACTCAAGTTCAGAAGTCTTGTCTTATTTGGGATAAAATGTTGAAAATTTTCAAGGAAAGGTTTACATTATCATTGAGCAGAAATTTTCTGTGCAACAATCCATTTATATGGATCTTTTATGCGGTTTCTATATCTCGAAGGCACCTGAACAAACAATTGCTTCTTTTGTCAAGGAAATGCAAGATCATATGATTATCAAGTTGGTCCGGCAAGCAATTCTAACTCTGGATATGTTGATAGGCATGACGATGATAACATAGGTTTTGATAAGTCAAATGATGATCTTTCACAGAACAGTAAAGATACTTTAACTCATCTCATCACATGAAGAATCTAGTGATGATAATAACAATAGCTATGAAGTTTCAAACCACTATAATTATAGGGTTAATCCAGAATCTCATAGGGAGGTGAACTATTTTGAAGATACTTAGGACTTAAGAGATTATGAAGCTTTTGATTTTAACATGAAGATCACATGGATATAGGGAATGAAGAGTCAAAAGAAATCCGTGTTGGCATGTACTTTAAAATAAAAGATAAAGTGATGCATGCAGTGCAGTTATGAATTCTTGCACATAACAAGGAGACAGTAGTAGTTGAAAGTAAACATCCAAGATGGAGGGCAAAATGCTACATTGGCTAATTTGAAGGTAATCGATAACCCATATTACGAAGAAGGGACATGATAGATGGACCCTCCCGGCCTCGAATGAAAAGAATTGCTTAATGACTACATGATTCCTCAACGAATATGTTGTTCAAGAAGAAAACCTACAATAGGAAGCTTTTTCTCATACCGGTGCACCATTGCTAACAGGGTATGCTCAGTGATCATCGATGGAGGTAGTTGTATGAATGTTACTTCCTAGATGTTGGTATGTAAACTTAGTTTGGGTATGGTTTCACACCCTTCTCCATATGTCATTTATAGGCTAAATCATGGAAAAAGGTATGCAAAATTCTCATCTAGTTCTCTTTTCTTTAAGTATTGGCAAGAAATATAAAGATGAGTTATGGTGTAATGTCATGCTTATGGACGCATGTCACGTGTTATTAGGCCATCCTTGGTTGTTTGATCATCGAGTTATGCATGGCATATGCAAAAATACATATTCACCATTCACCTATGACTGCCATTGCATAACCCTAACCCCTTGCCCTCCTTGAGATCCTGCCATAACCCGCCTAATTTCTTGAGCACTCTTATAAAGGCCAAATTACATGAATATGAAGCCTTTAGGGAACATATCTTACTCAGGATATATTAGGATGAAGTAGTTCTGTAAAACTCGGCCTAGGCGGCCGAGTACTCGGCGAGTACTCGGAACTCGGAGGTGTACTAAGGCGCTTTTCTTCAACTGGGTCAACCTTACTCGGAACCAGTCCAAATCAGCCCTACTCGGACCAACTCGGACCTACTCGGTCCAACTCGGACCAACTTGGACCAACTCGGCCCAACTCGATCCAACTCGGACTTTTGTTGTTTTCATCGATTTTCGCTATTTTTCACCCATTTTTGTTGTATTTTAATAATTTACATTGAAAGATGAGTATTAAATGATTACTATTATTCTTTTGATATATATTGATTTTCACATAATATGTTATAAATATTTATAAATATTATATTTGACATATATATACTTTCTTAAAAATTAATTTCTTTATAATTTACCATGTCCGAGTACTTCCCGAGTACTCCCTGCCTAAACCGAGTACGCGCAACTCACCGGTCGACCGACCTGGCAGCGCCTAGCGACTTTTGAAGCCCTGGGATGAACCTGTGATCTCAACCCACCCACACCCACTTGTCAAGCCTTTACTTAAAACCTATAAACATGTGTTCCCCATTAAGCTTCCACCTAGGTTCCCTCCCTTACCGGGCATGCAACATAAAATCAATATGATACATTGTTCTGCTCTTCCAAACAAACCTTCCTACCAATCAGACCTATAATAAACAACCAAGATTAGAGCCCAGGTCGATGATATTTTGGCCAAAGGACTCATTGGTGAGTTGTTAAGTCCTTGCACAGTACCAACTTTGCTTGTTCCTAAAAAGAATGGCGAGTGGCATATGAGTGTCGATAGTCATGCCATCACTAAGTAACCATCAAGTATAGCTTCTTGATTCCTCGTTTGAACAACCTACTGGATGATCTTTATGAGGCTGACATTTTTTCTAAATAGATTTGGGGAGTGGGTACCACCAAATACGTATTTGTGAAGGCAATAAGTGGAAAATGCCTTTCAAGACTAAATCAGGGTTGTACAAGTGTTTTTTCATGCCATTCGGACTCTCTAACATGCCTAGTACCTTTATGCGGCTCATGAACCAGACCCTCAAGCCCTTTTTAAGTCGTTTTGTGGTGGTATATTTTGATGATATCTTGATTTATAGACATATTTAGGCATAACATGCTAAACACCTTCAACAAGTTTTTGAAGTTCTTAAATAGGCCTCCCTAGAATGTAGCGGGCAATGATTCAATAATGTTGGTGGTGGACAGATTTTTGAAAATGTCTCACTTTATTCAATGTCACACTACTTATAATGATGCCAGTTTAAGTTGTAAATCTTTATTTCCAGGAGAATATCCATTTGCATGGTGTTCCTAAGTCGATGGTGAATGATCGTGACACTAAGTTCCTCAGTCATTTTTGGCTTACATTATATATGGCGCAAGCTGGGAACGAAGCTAAAATTTAGTATGTCAAGCCAGCCTCAAACTAACAGCCAAACCGAAGTCACAAATTGCACCCTTGCCAGCCTATTTTAAGCCTTATTGGTGAAACACCAACATCGATGGGATGATTGTATGTCCGATGGGATGATTGTATGTCCGATGGGATGATTGTCTAGCAATTTGGTATGGATCTACCTTCACAAGGAGCATTTTCCCTCTACGTGGTGTTCCAAACTCAGTCCCTGAGCTGATGGCCCTTTCAAAAGTGTTAAGAAAGTTAATGACAATGCATATCAGGTAGATCTACTGGGCACTTCTAGCGTCACTACCACATTCAATTTTGTTGATCTCCAACCCTTTGTATCCGCTGATGACACTTTTCCAAGTTTGATGACACTTTTCCAAGTTTGATGACAAACTTTTCTGAACCTGTAGAGGATAATAACAAGATGCTTACACCAGATAGGAATTTAGATATTATTGGGGAATTCGGGTCATCCCAGCTTACTGTCAACAACATCAAATAGATTACCCAAATGCAGGCTAGAACACCCATAAGTGAAGCTTCATGAGAAGCATGCATATTTGTCTTTGTTTTTTTATTTTACTATATTATTCACTTTTGTTGTTTTGTTATATTTTATCATAGCCCACTAGTTAGAAGTTATTATTTTTCTAGATTATAAATTTTCATTTTGCCTCCTTTGTTTCTAGTAGCGGTAGGTCGTTATGTTAGTGAGGTCATGGGCATGTAAACTCTCCCGTAAATGCATGAATGGAATGGGAAAGAAGGTAGAGATTTACATATTATCAAGTTATGTTTCCTCCTTTTTCGAGTGAAGCAAAGCCTTTGCAAAGTCATTTTTATCATAACAGAGTAGGAGATCTTAAGGTACTTGAATCAAGCTTCGTGGTGAGACGCGTCAAGGTTAGTTTCACGAGTGCTCTACAAATTGACGATTGGTGAGACTGTAGATCGACCCGATTCATAGCAATTATTCAAACCCGTCTCTTGATTCTTTTGTAATATAATTGCCTTTTATAGCAATAATATAACATGGAAGTTGGTAATTGAAAATTCTAAAAACAAACTCTCATCATGGAAATCAAATGCACTTTTGTTTGGAGGTAAATTAGCTTTAATCAAAGTTTTTCTTCGTAACATCTAATTTAATGTCTACCATTTCTAAGCTCCTCAACAGTTAATAGATACGCTTTTAAGGCATTCATAGAAGGGGATTTTGTAATATGAAGTATAAAAGCTATAAACGTAGCTTTGATTATGAAATGTTGGTGAAGATACAAAGCCGACTCAAACGTACCTTTGGGTGGAAACGATTAATACTATTCCTTATAGTAGAAGGATTTATAAAAGTATCATTCATATCCATAGCCAATTAAGACACAGTTTTTGAATCCAAAGGCTAATCAGTGAGCAAGTGATTTCAAATCACCACTTCAACAACATCATACATCTCAACAACTTAAACCGGCTATAACAATAGTTTGTGTTTTGATTTTTGATTAATTGCAAGCCGGACGTGCATTAAACATATCCAAATATTTTGTTTTGAGACAGGGTTATAAGTAAACAAATAAGGATGTTAACTGATATGACCTGACCCGTGAATACTAGTCAATGAACCTATATTTGTTTTACATGTTATTAGGAGATAATGTAATTTGCATGTTTACCCCATGATCCCATAATCCCTTAAATTCTCATCTGCATGTCACATTTCCATTCATAAGTTGTAAGAAATTAATCAAGTTCTAGTCTAGTTCTTATCTTAATCTTGGGAGTGTTAGCCTTAAAAGCTAATTATTTTGGGATATTGACCATCTCGAATCGGTCTCTATTAATGGTGTCACACCCCAACAAAGGGGGTTGGTCGTGATGACTGAATATCAACAAACATAGCGGAAACCATGTTTGTAACAAAGTGAGCCATTGGTTTACATGAATAATAATAAAATAAATACATTCTATTACAATTTGTCATGTGTATAGCTAAGGCATAGGCAAAGGCCATATGCTTATTCTCGTCTATTCCTTAAAGTTGTCTCCTCATATAGCCCGACTAGGTTCTTGTATAGTCCTTCTAGAATGAGTCTTCTAAGAAAAGGCAATCACATTCTCAAGTTGTAAGTCCATTGCTTAGGGAGTCTAATCAAGACTCACCCTTATAATCAAACAAATACCTGAAATACATACTCAAAACATGTCAACATAAAGATGGTGAGCTCAAGTTTTCACAGTAATGGTATTCATAAACATACATAGGTATAAGTAAGTAAAACAAAGTTATTGGTGCATGACAAAATGTATCACAATCAAACCTGGACCCGGGTGACTCTCCTGAGTGCTAAAACATCCCCTAACCCATACCCCTTATTGTTATGGGCTTAGCGTGCCCTGTTAGAATGGTTAATTTGCACTAATTTGTGACACAATGATTATTGAATGTCAATGGGGGGTTTTCCTGTCCTAAGGGCCAATTGTGTGCGGGAGATTCCTTAAATAGTACTATCCACAAACCACGTTATTTCCAATAGAGTTAATCATTATGCTCACATTCGGGGAGAAGAGCAGGTAATATTGCACCATAAAATAAGTTTTAAAGAGTATGTATTCCACCCAAAAGTTTAAGTAAAAAGGGTTCACGATACTCACCTGGACTCTTTTGCATGCACAACCTATACCACTACCTTGAGCTTCCTATATTGAGTGCATAATCCTTATGGTAACCTATTTACAATTATTTATAAGTACATGTTTTAGGGTATAACAATTGTTAGTATTGTTGCAACACGGTTGAGTTCTTCTTATGTTTTATGTGTGTGTGTATTGTTGAGTTATTATTCAATGATTAGGGTTTAGTCTAGTGTTATACATTGACAGGAAATATTATGGTTATATTGATGTTAATAATAATTTAAATATTAATGTCGTTGGATTGAGTAATATTTTTTTTACTAGTAACAATTATATTAGTATACCCATTGCTTATTATGCGTGTGCGTATATACATATATATATACATACATACATACATATATATATATATATATATGTGTGTGTGTGTGTGTGTGTGTAACACTCGGTTATTTTCTTTTAAAGCCAAAGAAAGAAGAATAAGAAAGAAAAAAGAAAGAAAAGAAATAAAGCCCAAAGTCGAGGGAACAAACTTGCCAAAACAGGAGAAGGTTTGGAAGAGTGGGGGGATTAAGAGGGGATATGAATCCAAGGATCTCAATTCAGGAATTATCAGTATTAAAATAAAAAAAAATTAATGATCATGGAATAATCATTAATTGCTATTTAATTGTGTTAATTGTTAATTGAAGAACACAAACACGATGTCACAATAAATACGAACACAATAATTGATACAAAAGTATTTCATTAATTATTGAGTAATGATTACAAAAGAATAATTATAAATACTATGAACATTGATTTCTTCAATCGAATGAATTTTGATGTTGATGTGACGGCGGCTAGGGTTGCACAATGATGTGATGGTTGGCAGCCGTAATATTACTTAATTATGTTCATCGAGATGTGAAACCTAGGACTCATATTTATAAGCACTTTGAGTCAGTTAAGGAAACACCGGATCTTTTGAGATTTGATATTGTTGACTTGTTGACTTCTTGAGATTGAAATCATACAAGTGTTTTGGACTTCCGCAGGAGTCTTGTCTTCCGCAGGAGTCTTGTTCTTCCGTAGGAAACTTGTCTTCCGTAGAAGTCTTCACTTTATCCAATCCATATCTTCCGTAGGAATCAAGTAATCCTTGGGTGGTGATGTTCATCCGCAAACAATCTTTGAATGCTTGGTATTGTAAGAAACATATCTACGGAAGAACACAAATGTTCATCCGTAGATGTTTCTTACACTTGGCCGATTTCAAAAATCAACCAAGTATAATGCTTTTTCCTGTCATCATACAAAAGGCAACATATATATATATATATATATATATATATATATATATATATATATATATATATATATATATATATATATATATATATATATATATGGGTTAACCTATATACTCAATGCATATATATATATATACTGATAATCAGTTACAATCATTTATGAAAAGGATTGATTAAAGTTCTAAGCCTATACAAATTGATCTAGACCTATTATTCCTAGATCTAATAATACTTCCCCTTAGGCTTAGATCCTTGAATCATTCCTTCAAAACTGAAAGTTCCTTGACTCTGGAAATTATTCTGTTGTAAAAGTAAGATACAACAGACTTCTGATCATCATATTTGTAATTGATCTTCATCTTGCTGATCTTCTTCAGAGTTTCATAGCTTAGTCCCAGAACATCTTCCTCTGTAGTGAGTGTGTCTAACACTTTGTTGTTATTCACCACTTCTAGCTCATCTTGCTCTGAGATTCTAAGTTCTGTTACTTCATCAAAAGATGTTCCCTTCAGCAGTCTAGCATTATGTCTTCTTCTTTTGTATGCTTTAGCATGTAGCTTATCAACTACTTGAATGACATGGATATGCAGGAACAGATCATGCTGTGCTTTTTCATCACCTAACTTTGGAAAGAATTTGTCATGCAGGTAAGAGGTGTAGCTGGGATGAAGTAGCTTAATTTCCACAGGATCAAAAATCCTGATCCGATCAGCCCTTTTATTTTCTGCATTTCTCAGCAGCACCAGCTCTTTTGTTTTCTCTACATAACCCCATTCAGTTATTAGGAATGTGTATTGAGTTCCATCAATGCACTTGATTGTTGTTGATTTCCTGTTATTGTATCCAACCCTCTTCAAAAATTCATCATCTACTGATTCTGAGGCATTAGACATGTATCTTTTGACCCCTTTAATTCTTCTTCTGTGCTCATCATCCTCTCTTTTAGCCTTAGCTAGCACATCATCTTTGAATTTTGTCTTCAACTTACCCACAATTGTTAAGAAGTCTCTTCCTCTTGGGTGTATTGGGTAATTTGTAATGATGAGGCTTTGTAGGTTTTTCAGATCACTTTCAGGCAAGCACAACACTGACAATACATCATGGAAGTATTCAACTCTTCCTGATGTCCTTTTAATAACTGCATAATCCCACTCTGGATCATATTTCCAGGCCATAATCCTGTTCTCTTCAACAGAGCTGGGAGTTGTGAGGTGATCAATTAGTTGTATCAAGGTGGACTTTTGTTCAGTTATTTCCCTCACGGTAGTTCCAATAGGCCACACTTTCCCTGGAATTACTTCTCTGGGCTTTCTGATCAGTTTATCCTTTGATTTGTGTTGATATTTGCTTTCCACCATAACTGGTTCAGCGGATATTTGGTTATGATGCTCAACAACAGGATTAGGAGCTTCAGTTCTGAATCTGACTCCTGTATCAAGCTCAACCTTCATTACATGCTTCAGTCATGCTTCAGTCACAAGTTCCATCTTGAAGTATAATCAGCCCTGACTCCTTTGAGTTACTAGGTCCTACTGAATCATTTATGGCTGGTGGGGAGGTATTGGTCAGCTGAGGTTGTCTGTGTAGAGATCTTTGAGAGTTTGATTATTGATGAGATTGAGTCTGATGTTGCTGATGCTGCTGATGTGGTCTCATCTCCGGAGGTGATTGTTGATTGCATTCTCTAGAAAAATGTCCATAGAGATTGCACTTGAAGCATCTTACCTTGGACTTGTCAACACCAATCTTTGATGTTTTGCTTGCTGCAACCAAGTTCTTGTTTCTCCTGAGATATTGCTTAGCTCTGTAAGCAATCATTGCCATCTGCCATTGTAAATCCATCTCTTTCACTACATCAGGATGTAGTTCTTCCAAGTCTTGCTGACAGATATTTGCTGAAGTTAGAGAGCTTCCCAGGTATGCTTGAAAACTAGAACTAAAAGCTGCAAATGCTGCTTTTTGTTCTTCAGAATCCAATATCACAGTGATTGGTTCTGACTGATTGTTTTGTTACGAAGATTTTGCTGTTGCTGTAGTTGTATCTCTTCTGTCAGCAGGTCTTCCTTTATCCTTTTGATTTTTACTTTGAGTTGATTTCTTTGAAGGTTTAGTAGCATAGAAACTGACTTTCTCTTCATCATCACTCAAAGCACAAGAATTATCACTATCATTGTTTGAAATAAATGCACTTCTAGCATTTTTTGTTTCTTTGAAGTGATAAGGTGAGACATGAGTTCTCACACTCTTGTTTCTTGATTGTTCATCCATTTCAAGAGCCTCTACTTTAGCAACCAGTGTGTCTAGACCAGTTGTCTTAAGATCTATGGTGTTCTTGAACATGGACACAGTCTGCTTCCAACCTTCAGGCAAAGTATGGAGCATCTTCTTGTTTAGTTCCTCAGTAGTATACTTCAACTCCAAGATATTCATCTCAGTAACGAGTTGCATGAATCTGTGGAGTTGTTGAGGAATTGATTCACCCTCAATATGATGAAAGGTTTCATATTGTGATATAAGGGTGTCTTTCCTGATGCTTCTGATCTCATCACTCCCTTCACAGAGAGTATGAAGTATCTTCCACAAGGAATTTGCTATTTTGTAATTCTCACACCTGATCAATATCTCTTCAGGCAAAGCCATACTAAGCAAACTGTATGCTTTAATATCAACTTTGACCTTTTTGACATCATCAGGTGACAGATCTTTTGTGCTGATTGGTTGATTCTTATCATTATAATCCGGCCCAAGAGTGGGTGGAATATAAGGACCTTCAGTGATGGACTCCCACAAGTCAGAATCAGTGTAGTTCACATGATTCCTGAACTTAATTTTCCAGGATTTAAAATCAGCTTTTGTTTCTAACTTTGATGGTTGATATGATCCACCAAAAGTACTCATATTTTTTTATTAAATGTTATGAATTTAGCTCTGAATGTTAACGTAGACAAATCTATCAAAGACTCAGATCTAGTATTCAATTTATGTGAATATAGATCTAAATCAATCAAGCAATGAGATAATGTTTGCTGAATGATAAGTCACTGAATTAATTGTTTAAAAGACAGTTAAACAATTTTAATACTGATAGATCAATTGATCTAAATCAATGAGCACTTGGCTATGATACCACCTGTGAATCCAAGTATCTCAATTCAGGAATTATCAGTATTAAAACAAAAACAAGTTAATGATCGCGGAATAATCATTAATTGCTGTTTAATTGTGTTAATTGTTAATTGAAGAACATAAACACGATGTCACAGTAAATACGAACACAATAATTGATTCAAAAGTATTTCATTAATTATTGAGTAATGATTACAAAAGAATAATTATAAATACTATGAACATTGATTTCTAGGGGAATCTCCATAGGAACAAGTCCCTTAGATTTCGCACATAGGAATTCCGGGAGGGCCCTATGAAAATTTAGAAATCCGCCGCTTTGATAGAGTAAAAGATACTGTATGGAATGAGTTTGACTATCGATTCATTAGTAAAAAACCTTCTCCGACTTTTGAATTGTCGAAGCAAGAACTGATGTTGATGTGACGGCGGCTAGGGTTGCACAATGATGTGATGGTTGGCAGCCGTAATATTGCTTAATTGTGTTCATCGAGATGTGAAACCTAGGACTCATATTTATAAGCACTTTGAGTCAGTTAAGGAAACACCGGATCTCTTGGGATTTGATATTTTTGACTTGTTGACTTCTTGAGATTGAAATCATACAAGTGTTCTGGACTTCTGCAGGAGTCTTGTCTTTCACAGGACTCTTGTTCTTCCGTAGGAAACTTGTCTTTCGTAGAAGTCTTCACTTCATCCAGTCCTTATCTTCCGTAGGAATCAAGTAATCCTTGGGTGGTGATGTTCATCCGTAGACAATCTTTGAATGCTTGGTATTGTAAGAAACATATCTACGGAAGAACACAAATGTTCATCCGTAGATGTTTCTTACACTTGGCCGATTTCAAAAATCAACCAAGTATAATGTTTTTGCCTATCATCATACAAAAGGCAACACATATATATATGGGTTAACCTATATACTCAATGCACATATATATATATATACTGATAATCAGTTACAATCATTTATCAAAAGGATTGATTAAAGTTCTAAGCCTATACAAATTGATCTAGACCTATTATTCCTAGATCTAACAGGGGAGAACAGCCCACACCCTCCCCCACACTCACAAAATTCAACCAAAAGAGAAGAGAGGGAGAAAAGGGGGTTTCAAGCTTCGGTTTTCTTGGTTTTGAGCGCAAATGTTGAGGTGTAGTGGGTTAGATTGAAGCTCTACTCGACGGTGTTGTTTAGGTGGGTTCTAGGACCCCTCTTTTACATGTTTTCAACTGATTTGGGGCTGGAACACATAGCAAAACCTGATTTTGAAGTGTGTGTGTTGAACCCGTATGTGGGTGTTTGTGTGTGATTCGAATGGGTTTTGATTCCGAGCTTGTGTGTGCTTGAATGATGTTGTGGTATGTGTTCTAAGGTTTAGGATGGTTGAATCGAGCTTAGAACAGGTTTGGGAGGGCTTGGAGGCCGAAAATGGCAGATTAGGTTCGGGATGAACTGCATTCTGCACACAGCTAGGGCTATGCGACTGGAGGTCATGCGACCGAAAGGAATGAGACTGAGGTCCATACGCATACGAGTCGTGCGACTGAGGTCCATACGCATGTGAGTCGTGCGACTGAGGTCCATACGCATGTGAGTCGTACGACTGAGGGTCATTCGCATGGGAGTCATGCAACCGAGGTTTATCCGCATTAGTGTCCATCCGTATAGGGTCCAATCGCCTGATGTTCATTCGCCTAAGTGTTCAGTCACCTGGGAGGCCATGCGACTGAAGGGTGTCCATACGCCCAAATAGGGCTCGGGTGCCCGAGAGAACATAGTCTAACCTTCTGACTTTCAGGGAGATATGTAGAGGTAAGCTTTGACTTTGGAGGTTCCCGGGGGTTCCTATAAGTTGGCTTTCGAGGTCATAGATGATATGTTAGGTAGGTATGATGTATGATTGATGCCTATGCATAATGATGATGTGTGATGTGACAACCCGGAAAAATTCGTGATTTATAGTATTTATTAATTTTATTATTATTATTAATTCAGTAATAATATTGATAATAATAATAATAATGATAACAATAATAATAATAATAATATTATTGATAATAATAATAGTAATCATAAATATTAATAATGAAGTCCAGGGGGTTAAATTTCCAAATTTGGAACTTTAAAACAAAGTTTTTACATAAAATAACAAAACTGAAAAACGCAGGGACCATATGTGTAAAATTTAATTTTTCACAACCAACCCCCCCGCCCATTCCCGTAACTCCGGCACCGGATCCGGCCGGCCTCCGGCGACCACCAAACGGCTTTAAAAATCGACATTTTGAACCCCACAATACACCAAAATGCTCGTGGGACAAGATGCAACAATAATTCATGCACTAATCGGGGAAAAGCTGCCCGGATTTTAGGTATTTGGCCACTAATCGAACCCACTAACATATACCTAACAAATTCCACTCTAACGATAATAATAATCCAATTAATCGAGTATAAATACTCATCGATCTGTTCCTAATCGAATGCACCTCTCAATACAACCTGAAACATACAAAAACCTCGAATTCGATTACCATTTTCTTTCGGACCTGCAACTCTATCTAACACCACCCTACGGCCTTCATAACTTACAATAAACATAGGGCTTTCGATCATTAGCACCATTGGAATCTACCTGTGCAATTAATTTGATTATCATCATCAATTGCTCACTATTTGAATTCAACCTCGATCGCGGCTTGTTCATCAAGTGTTCACCATCCATCTAACTTCAAATCAGGTAATTGAATATACCCAAACACTCGGTTTAACATAAGGAATCAAAGCCCTAAGATTGTTTTAGTTAACAACATCATTTACACGTTCAATTTGAACAGAATCGAAGTTAGGGTTCTTACGATTTGGGGATTGTCTTGAAATGCATGTTATAAGATTTGGGAACCAAGGATTACCGCGACTTAGGCCTTTGGTTCACTGGTTCCCCGCTTCCATGCAATCCTTGAGGTCCCGGGTTCGACCCCGGGCACCTCCATATATTTTTTTAAAAGCCTTTTTGACCTTTTAAAAATCCAGAAAAATTTCTAAAAATTACAAAAATCAATTTTATAAACTTCGTGTATTTTAAAAATTATCTAACTATTTTCTGTCAAATTATTTTCTTGTATTATCTTAATAAATATATATATATATAATGATATAATTAGTTCTCTGCTGTGCAATCAAGGTGAGTTTCACGGCCCCATTTTACTTTCTTTCCTTTTTGGGGGAGAAAACATGCAAACACTATTTTGTTATGGTTGCCAGTATTATTGATATCGCCTGTTATGTTAGTGGGAAACGCATTTGAAAGTCCTTACAGTATCAAACCGTTAGTAACGTGATTAGCGAGGTAATTTTGAGTAGTACTACTGGGTCTGACAAACCCGCCCGGGCTAGTCGCGCTAGCTTGATTGGAGGTCGAACGGGTGCTAAATTGACCTAAAACGATTGCCACGGTCGGTTAAGACGTGGTGGAAAGGCACTAAACACACACAGTCAGCTTCGGTTTGAAACACTAACTAACTTGTTTATAGGCTCGCTACCTATCGATATGCTTTATATACTAAACCATGTGAAACGCTTTTCTGACACATTTCTGGTTGATGAAACCATGTGAAACGCTTTTCAGACACATTTTTGGTTGATTAAACCATGTGAAACGCTTTCTGACACATTTCTGGTTGATTAAACCATATGAAACGCTTTTCGGACACATTTCTTGTTGATTAAACCTGTGGACTCACCAACTTTATGTTGACACATTTTAGCATGTTTTCTCAGGTCACAGAAACGCACAAGGTTAAGAACTCAGCTAGGATGCATTCATGGCATACATCACAACTCAACTGAACTATTTTGTTGAACGTTATGGATTCTTATGGTTGAAACGCATGTTGAAACAGTTTACTATTGATTTCTGTTTTTGAAACGCTTCCGCAAATCAGAAACACTCATGATTGATTTAAAAGTCTAATTACTTAATGTGATGTTTTGTAATTACTGTGTTTGGTGTAACTGATGCTATCTGAGATCCTGGTATGTCACACGACTGACGGTAAAACCCCGTTAGCGGATTTTGAGGGTGTGACAGATTGGTATCAGAGCATTAGTTATAGCGAACTAAAATGGGCTTTGCATCTCATTTGCAATGCATTTTAGACTATAGCTGGATTTGTATTAGTTACACACACATAGATTACTAAGCTGTACTTATTAACTTTGGATTCCCGAAAACTGTTGCTTTAACACATTTCTGTGACACATAGATACCTGAGGAAACGAAACTGATAACTCGTGCCTTTAATTTCTCTTTAAAGTTTTATTCTATGAACCAAAGAAATTTGTGTGACACATAGACACCTGTATTCTGGATTTCCTGTCATAAGGCCTTCGGGCTAAGGCAAGCATATCGCATAAATCTCATTACGAGACCAGTTATGCTTACCTGGGGATTTCTGGGATGAGTGATAAACTATGGTTAATACACAAGTCTATAAGGCAAATGGGTCAAGTATATTAAGTCTATGGATTTAATAGTACATGTATGTTCCTCTATGCTTATTCCTTGTCTCTATACCTGATTCTATACATATGTGCTTGATGAATCTGGATAATACTATGATGTTAACTTGGGGTAGGTGAAGCTAAGGGTGAACATGCAAGGCAAATTACCATTACGGGTGCACACGTAATTGCAATTCGCCGTGCATGAGAAGTCTGGCTAATCTTACCATGAGGTAACGATCATGAGTATTACAAGTTTCTATTCTACACCCTAGGGTGCTAGGAACATAATTCTAGTAAGACCTTGTTAAGGGTAACAAAACATTACTAACACTTGCTATTACTTAAGTCCTGTCCTACTTAGAGCCTTCATGGTATTTCCAATCATGACATTAATTTTATCTTTTAAGAGACATTCCTCCACTTAGTATTTCGGTAACTGAGGAACTGATTGAATGCTTAGAATGAAAGTGGACTACAGGAAATATAGAAGAGTGATGATACTCTCTATACATACATTACGTTATTCTTTGGGATGATGCTAAGGAAAATTAGGATGACGTGTAACCGGTTTAAGCACATTCTTAGTATACCGGTGATGCTTATATATAGGGTTATTAAGGTGAGTTCAAAGCCTTGGTGATTGAGTACTATTACTTAAGGAATGAAATGCAAAAGTTAGAATTGTAATTTTAAAATCATGCAATGGTAGGTTAGGTTGTGCTCTTTATACTGACAAACTCCATGAATTGACAAAGCTGATGTCATACCTTATGACATTAGACCAAATAGGATTAAGAAGGACACTAGGCAAATCTAGTGAGTAGTAGAAAGAAGTTGGAGGGTTG
This sequence comes from Flaveria linearis, assembly GCA_024085815.1. NCBI lineage: Eukaryota > Viridiplantae > Streptophyta > Magnoliopsida > Asterales > Asteraceae > Flaveria > Flaveria linearis. The sequence continues at coordinate 21,767,064 of CM044017.1, read as the reverse complement.
AACAAGCAACCTAGCGGTAAGGTAGACAAGAATGCTAATGTTGTAAACCTAACTATGTTGGTTAATACGATTAAGCTAAAATGCGTTAAACGGGGACATTAAGGAGGTTGGAGTTCCGACCATTACCATAAGTGTGCCCTAGGTCGATTAAGACCCAAGGACAAGTTAGAAGCAATCAGAACTAGGAAATGGCTATAGCTAGAAAGTAAGAACAGTTAAATTATGGAAATAAAGGTCATATAAGTCAAGGAAATACATCACGCGGTCATACATTTACGGCTGAAGCAAGCCACATTCGACAAGACTAAATGTTGTTACATGTATGTACCTTATCATCAATAGCTACACATCTATTTGATATCAGGGTTGATAATAGCTTTGATTCTACTGGAATTATTCTTTAACTTAGCATTAACCCTAGCTAGTTGATTAGAAATTATTTACTCGGTTAAAGTGACCAATGGTAATAATTAGAGGTTACACAAAAGTATACGAAGATCATGTCTTTGACATAGACTTAATACCGTATGAATTGGTTATCAAAGCATGAAACCAAGATAGACCATCAGGATAAGGTGATTCGTCGAAAGTCTCTAGAATCCAATAAGATCACGTTTGACTCAAAGTCTCTCCCTGGAAAGGGATTGTACGATTTGGAAAGAAAGTGTATTGCTGATGAATCATTTGTTGTTCCTGGAAATCGATGAACAACTTCGTTTCATTGAAGAACTAGTAGAGATTAGGGATCAAGAAATCAAAACCCTAAAACGTAGCAAGATCCCTATTGTGCGTATTAGGTGGAAACTCAAAGCGTGGTCCTGAGTTTACTTGGGAACGAGAGGACGAAATGATGCGCAAACATCCTAACCTGTTCAAGAATGTTGCCAGTACTTCTTAATTTTCGGGACGAAAATTCCTGTAACAAGGGGATGATGTGACAACCCGGAAAAATTCGTGATTTATAGTATTTATTAATTTTTTTTATTATTAATTCAGTAATAATATTGATAATAATAATAATAATGATAACAATAATAATAATAATATTATTGATAATAATAATAATAGTAATCATAAATATTAATAATGAAGTCCAGGGGTTAAATTGCCAAATTTGGAACTTTAAAACAAAGTTTTTACATAAAATAACAAAATAGAAAAACGCAGGGACCATATGTGTAAAATTTAATTTTTCACAACCAACCCCCCCGCCCATTCCCGTAACTCCGGCACCGGATCCGGCCGGCCTCCGGCAGCTCCGGCGACCACCAAACGGCTTTAAAAATCGACATTTTGAACCCCACAATACACCAAAATGCTTGTGGGACAAGATGCAACAATAATTCATGCACTAATCGGGGAAAAGCTACCCGGATTTTAGGTATTTGGCCACTAATCGAACCCACTAACATATACCTAACAAATTCCACTCTAACGATAATAATAATCCAATTAATCGAGTATAAATACTCATCGATCTGTTCCTAATGAATGCACCTCTCAATACAACCTGAAACATACAAAAACCTCGAATTCGATTACCATTTTCTTTCGGACCTGCAACTCTATCTAACACCACCCTACGGCCTTCATAACTTACAATAAACATAGGGCTTTCGATCATTAGCACCATTGGAATCTACCTGTGCAATTAATTTGATTATCATCATCAATTGCTCACTATTCGAATTCAACCTCGGTCGCGGCTTGTTCATCAAGTGTTCACCATCCATCTAACTTCAAATCAGGTAATTGAATATACCCAAACACTCGGTTTAACATAAGGAATCAAAGCCCTAAGATTGTTTTAGTTAACAACATCATTTACATGTTCAATTTGAACAGAATCGAAGTTAGGGTTCTTACGATTTGGGGATTGTCTTGAAATGCATGTTATAAGATTTGGGAACCAAGGATTACCGCGGCTTAGGCCTTTGGTTCACTAGTTCCCCGCTTCCATGCAATCCTTGAGGTCCCGGGTTCGACCCCGGGCACCTCCATATATTTTTTAAAAGCCTTTTTGACCTTTTAAAAATCCAGAAAAATTTTTAAAAATTACAAAAATCAATTTTATAAACTTCGTGTATTTTAAAAATTATCTAACTATTTTCTGTCAAATTATTTTCTTGTATTATCTTAATAAATATATATATATATAATGATATAATTAGTTTATTTATATAAAAATAAACTATAAACGGTTGAATCATGAAATTATTATTATTACTCGTATTTTGATATATATAATATATATATATATGCGGATGAATTAGGCGTTGTACGTATTATATATATATATATATCAATAAGTTACGCCTTAATAAACGTTTGGAGTTATAAAGATATATAATTAAAAGTATGATGAGTATTTTTATACATAATCTAGCATTATTGATAATAACTGGGAATGGGGAAATACCGATAAAGTGAAACTGAGACGCAAACGCAAAACCCAATAATTGTTATATTTTAAATTAATGATTTATATTAATTTCATGTACACGGAATGAAACACAGGTTAACCGAAACCTTAATTGTTGCTTGAAACATTATTTCTCTGCTGTGCAATCAAGGTGAGTTTCACGGCCCCATTTTACTTTCTTTCCTTTTTGGGGGAGAAAAGATGCAAACACTATTTTGTTATGGTTGCCAATATTATTGATATCACCTGTTATGTTAGAGGGAAACGCATTTGAAAGTCCTTACAGTATCAAACCGTTAGTAACGTGATTAGCGAGGTAATTTTGAGTAGTACTACTGGGTCTGACAAACCCCGCCCGGGCTAGTCGCGCTAGCTTGATTGGAGGTCGAACGGGTGCTAAATTGACCTAAAACGATTGCCACGGTCGGTTAAGACGTGGTGGAAAGGCACTAAATACACACAGTCAGCTTCGGTTTGAAACACTAACTAACTTGTTTATAGGCTCGCTACCTATCGATATGCTTTATATACTAAACCATGTGAAACGCTTCTCTGACACATTTCTGGTTGATGAAACCATGTGAAACGCTTTTCTGACACATTTCTGGTTGATTAAACCATGTGAAATGCTTTCTGACACATTTCTGGTTGATTAAACCATATGAAACGCTTTTCGGACACATTTCTTGTTGATTAAACCTGTGGACTCACCAACTTTATGTTGACACATTTTAACATGTTTTCTCAGGTCACAGAAACGCACAAGGTTAAGAACTCAACTAGGATGCATTCATGGCATACATCACAACTCAACTGAACTATTTTGTTGAACGTTATGGATTCTTATGGTTGAAACGCATGTTGAAACAGTTTACTATTGATTTCTGTTTTCGAAACGCTTCCGCAAATCAGAAACACTCATGATTGATTTAAAAGTCTAATTACTTAATGTGATGTTTTGTAATTACTGTTTTTGGTGTAACTGATGCTATCTGAGATCCTGGTATGTCACACGACTGACGGTAAAACCCCATTAGCGGATTTTGAGGGTGTGACATGTGATTGATGATGATTATGTATGATTGTATGATACGTTCCTTATTAGTATGATGACGTGACTTTACGTGGTGTGATTATGATAATGAACGTAAAGTATTATCTTAACGAAGCGAAAGACCTAATATAATAAAAGTGGAACATAATAAACGAGCGAATGAAAGTCTTGTAAGCAAATGAAAGGAGGTTTACAACTCTTTGTGAGTTGATAGCTTAACTGTGTGTTATAACGTGCGATTTTAACCCATGAGGGCTCACACACAGGGGGACCAGTCTAGGTGACTGAACCCATAGTACAAATGAGATCTTTGTCATTCGACCCCGGGCTTTATGCCAATTAGAAATGAGGCTTCGTGCCCAGAATGATGGTTTCGGACCACGGGCTTTATGCCAACAGGCTTGGTGTTTAGAATGGTGGCTTCGGGCCACAGGCTTCGTGCCAATTAGTAAAGGAGCTTTGTGCTCAGAATGGCGGTTTCGGACCGCGATGGGAGAAAAGCCTGACAGGATCTAGAATTAGTACGAAACGAGCGAGATGATAAAGTATGAAATGAATGAAGAGACAAAGCATGAAATGAACGTTAACAAAATATAATAATAAAGTACGAAACGGGATCCTTGTCATTCGACCTCAGAAATCGTGGTTGCGTGCCATGAGGAGGGTAAAGCTTGTTAGAATCTAGATAGAAGTGAAAAATAATAAATGATGTACGAAAAGTGCGATAAGTACGAAATGTGCGAAATGTACGAAACGAACGATGATGAAGATAATAGCTATTACCTTGATGTACGTATGATGTGTGATCACGTGCGATAGTAAAGAAAATGTTTTAACGAATGAAAGGTAATATAATGTTTTATAAAACTAGAACTTACTCAACAGCGCTGACTTTTTATGTATTTCCAGTTGGCAGGTAATGTTGCTGAGGATGGCACGGGGCAGCTACTCGGCTTATTTTTGGATGACATTCTTTTGTATAACTTTTTTGCATTGTAATACGATCGAACGATATTTTGTAATGGATGATGTATTATTTTGCAAAAGTGATTATTTAAAGGAAATGAAATGTTTGTTTAAAGTATTTCTGCTGCATGATTTTAGTAAGGTTATTATAATTATATGTTTTAAGTACGATGATTGACCAGCCGTAAGCGTCCCGGGAAGGGGCCTTACAATATATATATATATATATATATATATATATATATATATATATATATATATATATATATATATATATACTAGCTTTAGAAAACCCGTGTAATACACGGGTTGAATAAATAAAATATTAAAATAATAAAATTTAAGGAAAATAAAATGATATTTCAAGATATGATATAAATAAAATTACGTATGAGTAAGTAACATAAGTAATAAAACATTGATATCAATCTTTTTTAATTTTGTTTTTAATTTATTTTAAAAAAAATAACATTTTATTTTAAAACAAACTGTATAAAAATATCATTTTTTATAATATTTCATTATCATAACTCCTAAATTAAATTATTTTTGGTTTTTATATAATTTACTTTTTAAAAACACTAATTTTATAATATATCATATTTTTTAAAAAGTTCAATATTTTAGAAAAAAATTATTATTTATAAACATTTGTTTATTTAGAAATAACATCAATAAAAATCTATTTCGTAATTTATAAAAAAGTATTTTAATTATTATCTATATCTATATCTATCTATATATATATATATATATATATATATATATATATATATATCTATATATATATATATCTATAATATATCTATATCTATACCTATATATATATATATATATATATATATATATATAGGGATAGGATCATTTCAGAACTTCTAACTATATTCAGGACTACAGAACTCATCTAGATCTTTAGATTGTTTAATCAACGGTTCAAAATAATTATGGCATTTAAGTAATTAAATAAACATTAAGAGGTATTTAAATAATTATAAAAGGGTAGTTTAGGAAGATACAAAATATAACTTCCTTTTTTTTATCTCCATGAATAACTCATCTCCATGAATAGTTTTCACTTTTAAAAACCACTAACCCTAAAATTTAAATTTGTAAAATTTACGTACTTCTTAGATCTTGTAGTTCTCCATGAGAGCTCTATTATGTTGTCCCATATCTATTCTAATTCTCCTTATTCTCTGTTTCAAACCGTGTAAATATCAACATAATCGCCGCCACTATTGAATGACCCATGTTAAAAGCTTCGGAACAAACGACGTAAAAGAGATTTGATCGACTTCATTATCAACATTATTGTTTTGGTTCAATCAAGTAGATCATCTTCGAAGAAATGGCAGCAAATAGCTTCGAAAAACGGTAGCGGAATATCTCGAGGCTTTATTGATTTTGCTTTAGTTATTCACTAAATCCAATATATGATTCATCCATGTTTGATGCCAAAAATATTTTTGTTTTTAATGTAAACAAAGATTATAAACAATCTACTATTTGGCTAGCTCAATTCAAATAAGTTTTCTTTCATAATATTTCCTCTGTAGCTTTCGGTATAATTTTTATAAATAGGTAACAATTTGAGTTTCTTAAAAAATCATGAAAGTTTTGTGTTGGAATAATAAATAAAATAATAATTTGTTACTTAGACAAGTTCCTGATACCGAATTTATTACAAAAAAATTTAAAGATAAATTATAGTTGGTGAAATGTATTTTTTAACTAGTATTACAAAATACTAAACATGATTAATTTGTAATGTTCCCGTTCTTATATTGATTATATAAGTGTCATGTATGTATATTTGATTTTTATCTAGTGTTGAACAAATCATAAGATGAAGATGGTGATGTTTGTTGCAATATATATTAGTTGTTGAAATAATTGGAGTGAAGCGATGAAATGTTCATATCGTAATCGAAGAAAATGGTATGACATGCATGTAATGTTAATTAAATAAAAGTTGTAATTTGTATTGATTTTGTATATAATGAAGCGGTGAAATGTTCAATGTATCTATATTTTGAATTCATTTTGATTTACTCCAAATTACATATACGTAAATTTAAAATAATTATGCTTTTATACATGATTACGTATATGTAAGTTCTAATTGTTGGATTATGTACGGGTTCGGTTACGTCACGTTGCCAACCGAGCTATGACCCGTAAGAGTTACACCTTGGGCAACAAATATTAAGTCCACTTAATTTGATTAACTGGCGCTTACGAACTATATCAGGTTTTTATAATTTATAATTGTTATAAATTATTTAGTATTAATGTTTATTTAAATAAATATATAAAAAAGGGTGAGATTCCCTTTTGAATAAATAGAGGATTAGTTCAACCACTTCTTGTAATGCTTGTGGATTTTCAACTCAACCACTACATAATTACATGAAAAGTGGTTACAAAAAAACTCAGATCCATATAATTGTATCGAGGGAGATGGATCTAATTTTTTGAATGATGTTGCCTGGGTATTAATCACAACGCAACTTCTCTATCTTCCAGGTTAAAAAGGAAAAGAAAGAAGAAGGATAGTTGGATTTTTCTTCCTATCACAAACAACCGATATATTTGATTGCAACCGTGGACCACGCCTCTTAGAGCCGCAACCACAGTGTTCCAATTTAGTGTTCGTTGATTCTAGCATTCATTCGTTGTCCATCGGTGTCTCAAACGGTTAATTATTAATCACAAAGGTTACAGGATCGATTATGGGTTGTTTTTCTCTCAACTCACTGCGAATAACACTCAGCAAGTAGTCTATGAAGAGTTGATCACAATATACCAAGTAGCAAGCAGTAAGAAAATAAACACAACAAGTAAATTTTCAAGGTACTTTTATATATTGCCTCTCAACTCAAAGGATTACAAGACTCTTGAACTCAAATCGCTTATCTAAAGAGTTACAAGGAGAAGATATATATAATACTACCTACAGCCGGATATATTTTGATACCAGATGGACACCTCTAACCTTACATCTATACTACAAGACTCTAGGTGAGGTCTTTCAGACATTTTGCCTGAGAGTTGGTAGTCAGGACATGTCCCTGACTTACCTTTTGTCCCTGACTTACCTTTTGTCACCCACTAAAGTTGGTAACATGTACTATCATAAAAAGGTGAACAGTAGAATAAAGTATGGTCAACAACATGGCTCTTTAGGAAGATGCCATGCTGTATCAGAGGTCTGCAGCGTACTGTCAGGGACCATACTTATATCTACTGGACATAGCAATGTCTTCCGAAGGATAAAGTACTTCGGAAGAATAACTTCTTCCGAAGCCACTTATACTTCGGAAGACTGCTTCTTCCGAGGCTTGGATTCTTCTTTGTCTTCGGAAACAGACTTTGTCTTTAGCTCTTTCATCAGAATTTGTCTTCGGAAGCTTTCAGACTTTGTCTTCGAAAGATAGTCTTCAGCTGTTGGCTTCAGCTGTTGTCTTCAGCAGTTGACTTCAGCTTTTGCCTTCAGTAGATATCTTCAGCTGTTGGCTTCAGCTGTTGTCTTCAGCAGTTGACTTCAGCTTTTGCCTTCAGTAGATATCTTCAGCTGTTGGCTTCAGCTGTTGTCTTCAGCAGTTGACTTCATCTTTTGCCTTCAGTAGATATCTTCAGCTGTTGGCTTCAGCTGTTGTCTTCAGCAGTTGACTTCAGCTTTTGCCTTCAGTAGATATCTTCAGCTGTTGGCTTCAGCTGTTGTCTTCAGCAGTTGACTTCAACTTTTGCCTTCAGTAGATATCTTCAGCTGTTGGCTTCAGCTGTTGTCTTCAGCAGTTGACTTCAGTTTTTGCCTTCAGTAGATATCTTCAGCTATTGTTCTTCAGACTCTCGGAAGATCTCATGCTTAACTTCGGAAGCCCTTGAATGTAGTACCAAAAATGACTATGTGAATTGGTTTTGGTTGCACCAGCCTTGTCATGATCCAACAAACTCCCCCTAGGCTGATGCTACCAAACTTCACTTCCCTTTTCTTCTCAAAGCTCTCAGCACCATGGAAACTAGGTGTTTATCAGTGTCTTCATTCTTTTCTGATGTGGTGCTGAGAATCTTATACAGATCCTTGGTAGACAGAACCTCCACTCTGTCAACTTGGATTATGTGTACCCTTGTTGTGGCCCTCTGAAAAGAGTTAGGTGATGGGAACTATAGTCATATTCCCATCTAACTATTGGTTCCAATTCAGGACCTTCCACCATCTGTAGAAAGACTGTGCCTTTGGTGGTTGGTCTTTCCTTGTCTTCCGCTCTTTTCAACTTCAACTCTTCTTCAATCTTGGCTCTTCTACTTAGTTCAGCCAAGTGGAGACCGCTGATATGATTTCTGATGTGTGCAGCAGTCTCAGAGTTGGAGGGATTGGAGAATGGCTTCTCTGCAAGCTCAGCAAGGTCGAATCTGCTGAGATGCAATAGAGATGTGGCATTAAGCCTGTTGGTTTCACCATTCTCCGTTTCCACAACAAAGTTGTGAGAAGGTTCATCGAACCTCCATTGGATTATAGCATTCCTAGGTCCAGGAGATTGACTAGAAATCCTGTCCTCTTTCCCGGTATCCAGCAGAGTCACAAGTCTCCTTCTTAGTCTCTTCTCCTCAGCATTGAGGGTATCGGAGTTGAGACCAAGAAGTCTTGCAGCCTGGCCCAAGGTGTCTCTAGGCAACTCAAGAAATTGTCCTAGGGTGAGGGAGCTTGAAGAGTTATCAACATAAGTGATGTTGATAAGGTCTCCCTCACAGGAGATGCTACTCAAGGTGGTGCAGTTGATGAGCCTTGTCTTGAACTCCTTTATTTCCTCAAAGGAGAGATGTTGAGGAGGCTGAGGGGATGGTCTTGGTTTTTGTTGTGTAAGCTTAGGTTTAGTGGTTTTGGGTTGTGTTTTAGGTTTTAGGATGGGTAGTTTAGGTGGTTGAGGTGATGTGGTAGGTTTGGGTAGAGTTGTGGGTTGAGGGGTGAAGGTTTCATCAGTGGGTTCGGTTTTGATGGGAAAAGGGGTTGGTTCTAGTGTGGGTTGTGGTTTAGGGGTTGGCTGTGGTTGAGTGGCTGGGGTGAAGACCGTTCCCTGTCCCCTCCTGTACATCTCCCTCCTTTTCCCCAAACGGATGTCAGCTTTTATTTCGCTGACAATCCGCTGGAGTGTCCTCTCGGACATGGGTCCCACCTGCCTACCAGAGAAGCCATGAGCCCGGAGATAGTCTTTCATCCAGGCTTTGTCATTGGACTTCTTGGTGGCAGTGACCCCCTTCTCTTCTTCCCTCCTCTTCTTCTCCTTCAACTTCTCCCTAGCAGCCTTCTTCCTTTCCTTTTCCATTTGATCCTGCTCTTTGTTGTGGAGCAGCAGGATCATGTCATCATCATATGGAGACAGTTCAAGAAGACTGAAGCCTCTTGAGAGTAGGAATTTGATCCTATCCTCTCTCAGCTTCAGGGCTACCTCCCTTCTCTCTTCTTCTTCCCTCTCCAAGGTCAACCTGGCTTCTTCTTGTTGTTTTAGCCTGGTTGACCTCTCCAAAGTCACAAACTCCTCTAGTGGTAGCAGGAGTATCTCCTCATTGGCAGCTCCTAGGCTGATGAGCTGGTCAATGAGTGCTGTCCTTCTCTTTTGGTTGATTTCTTCCTGATTGGCTGCAGCTGCCTTAGAACTAGCAGCTAGCAGCTTTTCAGTAGGATATCTACCTTTCTTTTTGAGCTTCTCAATCCTCTCCTCCTCCTGAAGCTCTTCCGCAGTCAATTTTCTTTTTCCTTTGTCTTTGGCAGTGCTTGACTGTGGTGGTTCTTGGATGGAGGGTTGTGATTGAGAGAGAAGTTTAGCTGGTGTTTGGGTTGGAGGAATGTCAGAAATGTCCTCCCTGCTCACCTCAGATGCTATTTCAGCAATAACATCTGTGATGGTCAGTTCCTCGGACATCTGAAATAAGCCTTCCGCAGCTTCTATTTCGGCCTCGGAAGACTTTTCTTGTTCTTCTGAGGCTTCCATGTCAGCTTCGGAAGCTTCAGCTTGAGCTTCGGAAGATAAGACAGCTGCAAGTTCTGTCCCAACTGTTTCAGTTGCTGGGCCATCAGTCCCCATTTCCCCTTTGAAGCTAATCTCAGGTTCCATGTGGACCTTAGGTTGACCAACTTCTTCCACAGTGGTAGAAGGTGCAGTCAGTCTTTGAAGCTCCTCAGTCCCAAAATATATGAGTGTGGTGTCGGGGCTGGGCTGTTCTAGGGAGGATCTCAATACAAACTTTGTGAAAAGTCTGTAGAGATCTTGAAGCATCTTTGAGTCAATCTCTAGAAAAGATTGAGATGACTCAGGTAGTGTGATGAGTTGGAAAGTTAGAGATTGGGTCTGTGGTTCCTTAAGTGTTTGTATCTTAACTTTCTCCCCCTTTTTGGTAGCATCATCTTGAGAGCTAGATAGCTAGAGGAAGAAGTCATTGAGACCTGAATAGGTACATGCCTAACAGACCTCTCCGTCTGTTTCTTAGCTAGTTTAGCCTTGAGGTTGTTAATCTCAAGTTGCTGAGTGGCAGTCCTTGATTCTAAGATCCTCACCTGTGATTCCAGGTTGGAGACCTTAGAAAGCAAGTACTGAAGTGTTAGTTGCATACTTCCCTCATCTTCATGAGAAGAATCACGGGGAGATGAGATAACATACCTAGTATGCTCAGTTTCACCACCAGATGTGGCTTCTTGGCACCCTGGTTTCCTTTGCTCAGAGTCATCTCTTTCAGAGATGTCAATGGGCAAAGTTGCCGTAGACTCAGTCCTAATTATGTTACCACTGTCCTGAAAGCTCAATGAGAGACTCTGAGTAGTGGCAGCTGAGCCTACATGAGTCCCCTCCACATCAGTGGGACTCACCTCAGTAATTGGCTGCTGATGGGGGCTAGAGACAAGGGGTCCCTCTTGGCTCTGTTGATCTTTCAGAGGGTGTTGTAGATCCACTTCATGGCCATGGAGAGATGTAATCTCTTCATCAGTGCGGAGTAAAAGGTCAGTGAAAGATAGGGAAGTTAAACCTACTGACTCGGGACCTAGATCAATGTCTACAGGCATTGAGCCTTTGGTGGGGCTGTCCCTAGAAGGCTGCACAGGGGAGTGTAGAGACTCACCCTGTGGGCTTAAGGCTTGGGGTTCGGGCTCAGGGGTTTGAGACTGAGGAGGCTCAAAACCCACATTGAGGTCGAATGTGAAGGATGGTGTGACCTCGGACTGAGTGGGAGCCCATGATTCCACTCTAGCCCTTTGGGTGTGAACAGAAGGAGCTTGTTCAATCAGAGTAGATTGAACAAGGGTTCGTTTGGGTCGTCTCTGGTATGTAGCTTTGATGGGTAAAGAAGATTTTGGTATTGTGGTGGAGGTTGCTGGTGTGGGTTCATCACCTGTGGGGATAACAGGGATGTCACCAGGAGCTATGCGCTCAGTCATATCTGGAGGTAATGGAGTGTACCTTCCAGTGAAGTTGATGGAAACCTTCTTTAGTATTTTGAAGATGGTAGGCCTCATTTGTGGAACAGTAAGAGCAGCTGTGCAGACAAGCTTGCTTGGTTCCAGCTCACAGTTGATTATGTGTTGAATAAATATGAGATACATGAAGAATGTATCTCTGCTCAGATTGCTGATAAGGTTGGTCAACACAAATTGTGAGTAGTTGAATCGGAGACCTCTCACCAACCCATGAACTAGGCATCCTAGTTCATATGGGATTTGATCCCAACCCCCTGATTTGTTGGAGAGGCAGTGCAGGATAATGTGTAGCAGGAACTTCCAATGGTAAGAGAAGTTAAACTTGTAGATGGTAGACCTGCTTACATCCCCTCCATATCCCATGAGGATATAGGTCCCTTCCATGTCTTCTTTGGGGAACTCAGTAGGAGCCCCATCATCATGAAGCTCGAGATGCTCCCTGATGAGCTGTTCAGTGATGACCAACTCTTGGCCACAAATGCGGGTTCTCAGGACTCGAACCCCATTCAGAACTGTAGTTTGACCATTGCTCCAGAATTTGGACATATGGTTGGAGTATACGGTGGGGTTAACTGTAAGTGCAGTGAGGTATGTGGATTCGGTAAGAAAGGTGATGATTTAGGTGAAGTCGGCATCCCTTGACGAATCAAGTAATGCGACTTGGTTGTGCTGAGGGTTTAGCGCCATTGAAGAAAAGGAAAGCTTGAAATTTGGGTGAAATTGCAGGTTTGACAGTGAAGGGAATAGTTAGGGCAGTAAATTGGTAAAAGAAGATGAAATTGATCAGTCAAGATTATTTAAAAGGGGATGAATTGTGATAGTGGCGGTAATAGGGTAACTGTTTGGGGTTACTGTGGGTGGTATGGTGGTTTACGGCGGAGAAATGATAGTGGCGGCAAGGATAATTTTAAATAATCTGACCATCATGGACAAAATCTTTACTTTTTACAGAGTGGGGCCCAAAAGATATCCGTTACATATAAAAACCTTTACTTCCGAATGTAAAACATTTCCGAAGCTAATTGTCTTCCGAAGTCAATTTCTCTTCCGAAGCAAGGCATTGCTTCCGAAGGTAAAATGGTCTTTTAAAGATACTTTCTTTTCCGAAGCAAAGCATTGCTTCCGAAGGTAAAGTTATCTTTCCGAATGGAGAGTTTTATAATCTTCGGAAGTAGATCTGATGTAAAATCAATCGCTTCTTCCGAGACCAAAAACTCTTCCGAGAAGACAATTTCCATTGAGGAATTTTGGCTTCGGAAGATATTTAAGAATATCTTCCGAGAGTTAGTTTCTCTTCGGAAGGAATTTACACTTAGAATAATTTAAAGATCTTTTGTAACAGGGCTTAAATTGTATTGACACAAGACATTACACATTAAAAAAACTTTTTCAAAAGAGGTAGTTAATCAATATTTATCATCCCAATAGCTGATATGAGATACTTAAATCTTTGTTCATCAAATGCCTTTGTGAACAAATCAGCATATTGTTCATTTGAGTCAACTTTGATTAACTTGATCAGATGTTTCTCATGAATATCTCTAATGAAATGATACCTGATATCAATGTGCTTTGTCTTGGAGTGCTTCACCGGATTCTCAGTAATAGAGATAGCACTATTGTTGTCAATATGGATAGGAGTAGTCATGAAGTTGAATCCATAGTCTAACATCTGATTTTGAATCCATAGCAGTTGAGCACAGCAGCTAGCAGCAGCAATGTATTCAGCTTCAGCAGTTGATGTAGAGACACATGATTGTTTCTTGCATTGCCATGGGATAATCCTTCCACCAAGAAATTGACATCCTCCTGATGTTGATTTCTTGTCAATGTTGCAGCCACCATAGTCACTGTCAGAGTATCCATAAAGATTGAAATCACTATTTCTTGGATACCAGAGACCTAGTTTAGGTGCTCCTTTGAGGTATCTGAGGATCCTCTTTGCAGCAGCTAGGTGAGACACCTTTGGAGCAGCCTGATATCTTGCATAAATGCATGTGGCAAACATGATATCTGGTCTACTAGCAGTGAGATACATCAGAGAACCAATGTTTGCTCTGTACTGATGTTGATCAGTATCCTCCCCCTCAAGGTCAGGGCAAAGATTATGGTTTCTGGGTATGGGTGTCTTGGCTAGTTTACAATCCTTCATTTCAAATCTATCTAAGATGTCTGAGACATACTTAGATTGACTTATGAAGAACCCTTCCTTCATCTGTTTCACCTGAATTCCAAGGAAAAAGTCCATTTTTCCCATGGAACTCATCTCAAACTTCTGCTTCATAGTGCTTTCAAAGTCCTTGCACATTTGGTCGTTTGAAGAACAAATATGATGTCATCAACATAGACTTGTACAAGCAAAATGTCTTCTCCACTCTTTCTGACGAAAAGAGTCTTGTCAATGGTACCTCTAGTGTATCCATTCTTCAGGAGAAACTGAGACAAGGTCTCATACCACAGCCTAGGTGCTTGGTGCAGCCCATATAGAGCTTTATCCAGTTTGCACACATAGTTGGGGTTGTGGGTCTTCAAATCCTGGAGGTTGACATACATAGATTTCCCTATCTATATCCCCATATAGAAAAGCACACTTGACATCAAGTTGGTAGACTGTGAAGTTCTTGGATGCAGCATAAGCAAGGAAGATCCTAACTGCCTCAAGTCTTGCAACAGGTGCAAAGACATCAGTATAATCGATTCCTTCCTCCTGGGTGTATCCTTGAACTACTAGTCTTGCCTTGTTCTTGATAATCAAGCCTCTATCATCTTTCTTGTTCCTGAATACCCATTTAGTGCCTATGGGTACTTGACCAGATGGTAGTGGGCATAGATTCCAGACCTTTTGTCTTCTGAATTAAAGCAGCTCCTCCTGCATCGATTCAACCCAACTACTATCCTTTAAGGCATCTTCTACCTTCTTTGGTTCCATCTGAGACAAGAAGCATGAGTACAAGTAGACATTCCCACGATGAGTTTGTCCTCTTGTTCTCACACCCTCAGAGACATTCCCTATGATGTTCTCAGTTGGATGAGTGTTGTGAATCCTAAGACGAGGAATCACTTCCAGTTGCAGAGATAAGTCTAGGTTAGACATATTCTGATCAGGAACTGGATTACTCTGTCCAACTGCTGTTTCAAAGTCATTCAATGAGGACTGATTGAATGATTGAGAAACATCATCAATGGTTGGTTGTGAAGTAGGATTAACAGTTGCCTGTTCCTTCAGAATACTACTTCCCTCAACCTGGTGTTGTAATGGATCACCTGAAGAACTTTGAGGTTGATCAAGTGATTCACTTGTTGAAGCTTCACCATTCCTGGACATAGTTACACTGTCAGATCTACGAATGGTTGAAGCTTGTTGCCTTTCAGCTCTTGGAGAATTTGGAAGAGGTCTGGGAAGCTCAAATAGTTGACCTGCATCATCATCAGCATCACCTTGAGCACCTGTTCCAGCTGAAACATTCTCACAAGATGGTTTAGAATAGTTTGGAAACAATTCTAAATCAAAGATATACTCAGGTCCATTCCCCCTAACATAAGGAGTGTGCTCATTAACAACTATATTGGAGGACTCCTCAAATTGTTGATTCTTGATGTTGTATACTCTATAAGCTTTGGAGCTAGAAGAGTATCCAACAAAGATAGCATCATCCGACTTCTCAACAAACTTTGCTAAGTTGTCTTTTGTGTTAAGTATGGTACACCTGCAGCCAAAGGACTTAGAAAGCCAATGAACGATGGCCTCTTGTTCCATAACTCATAAGGGTTTTTCCATGGGGCTTAACTACAAGAACCCTATTCTGCACATAGCATGCAGTGCTGACTGCCTTTGCCCAGAATGTTAGAGGCAGCTTTGAATCAGCTAACATGGTCCGAGCAGCCTCAATAAGTGTCCTGTTCCTCCTCTCAGCAACACCGTTTTATTGAGGAGTTCTGGGAGCACTATATTGTCTGGCAATCCATTTTGAGTCACAGAATGAGTCAAGAACAAAGTTCTTAAACTCATTCCCTTGATTACTTCTAATGATCTTAACCTTGTGATCAATTTGATTTTCTATTTTAAGAATAAAAGATTTTAAAGTTTCAGCAGTTTCATCTTTACTTCTTAAAAAGAATACCCATGTAAATCTTGTAAAATCATCAACTATCACAAGGCAGTATGATTTCCTTCCAATGCTCATTATACTTATGGGTCCAAAGAGATCCATGTGCAATAAGTGTAATGGAGTAGTGATAGAGTTAACACATTTGGATTTATGAGATGATCTATGTTGTTTCCCTTTCAGGCATGCAACACAGTTATCTTTGCAGAAAAATTTCTTTTTAGGCAAACCATGTACCAAGTTATTTTTAGCCAATTTATTCATTGTTTTAAAATTCACATGACACATGCGTTTATGCCATAGTGTTGACTCATCACTATCAGCTTTGGAAAGAAAGCATGATACTTCACCCATAGGAGAAGCATTGTTCATATCCAGCTTGTACATATCCCCTTTCCTGGGAGATTTAAGAAGCACCAATTCCGGAGGAATTGTCATCCCTGGTTTGAGGATAATGCACTCATGTTCTGTGAAGAGCATCTGATGCTTCTGGTCACAGAATTGAGAAACACTTAACAGATTGTGTTCAAGCTGTTTGACAAAGTGAACTTTGTCAATGTTTATTCTGCCATTGGATATACTTCCTCTGCCAGAAATATATCCTCCGGCCTCACCTCCAAATTGGACAGGCCCTCCATCAAAGTTCTGGAATTGTTGAAGGAGAGATCTGTTCCCTGTCATGTGCCTGGAGCATCCACTATCTACAATCCAGACATTGTTGTTCTTGTCAAATGGACGTCCCTGCACATAAGATGAGATGGTTAGTTTTGTTTGGAAGCCCAAGCCTTGCTGGTCTTGGGCTCTTCCAACGATAGTGACATAATTGAACCAAAAGATATGCATTGGGGTTCAATAGAGGTCGTTGTTGAAGAAGAGGTTTGGGCTGCAACATCTTCCTTGATCTTCCAATCCATCCCTTGGTTGATCTTTGAAGATGAGCTTATTGAAGCTTGTGCAGCATGGTCTTCTTCCGAAGCTTCTTTCTTTTCTGAAGAAGGCTTCACCACCTTTTCTTCCGAAGTAGTCTTCTTCTGAGATGGTTTCAAGGGAGCCTTCTTGTTCTTCCGAACCTTAGAAGGTTTGGCTTCCGAAGCCATTTTCCCTTCGGAAGAAGTAGTTTCTTCCGAAAGCAACTTGGCTTCCGAGACCAACTTTCCCTTTTTCATCATTTGGACCTTTTAAAGTGGTCCAACTGAGAAACCTTCTCTGACTCCTTCTTTTCTAACATTATTTGCATAATGTGTGCTTGCTGGATTGTAGTAACAATCTTTAGCCATGTGGTTATGCAGACCAGACATTATGCATGCAATGTTAGTTTTCTGGGAACTTGCAGGTTGCTGTTTCTTAGGTTCTTCTCTTCATCAGCAACTTTCCCTTTCAACTTATGATCCTTCAGTAGGATAGGAGTGCTGGTATTACACTCCTTTCCTGAATCAGAAGTACCCACCACTTGAAATCCGGCAGAAATGAAGACACCCTTTTGCTTTGGGTCGATCTTAAGCTTGGACTCTGCAACCTTCTTGGCAGTCCTTCTAGCAGCTTTAGCTCTGCTTCTTCTTGCCTTGGTGGTTAGGATTTGGTCTTCACAGGTGGAGATGAGTGTATCCTCCTATTTCTCCCCTGTGGTGGCCACTATTTTTGCCTCATCCTTTAGTTCCAATGGAGAAGGGTCAGCAGTTGGAACCTTTGCTCTTCAGTACCACATCTAGGTAGTCTAATAGACTCATAAGAGTGTGGTGGAGCTATTTCATTGGTTCCCAACCCTTCTTTGTTTTGATAAAACATTTTGGAATGAGAGGTTGATGCAAGAATAGTTTGGAAGCTTTGCTCAGCAATAGCTTGCTTCCTGGCCTGAGCCTCAGCTGTGACCAACTGGGCTTGAACTCAGATAGTTTGGATATCAGATCTTTAATTTGAGTCTTATAATTAGTCTTTTCATGTTTTAAAAGAGACACAGTTTTCTCTAACTCCTCAATTTTCTTTTGATAGTCAGATTCAGCTCTCTTAAAATCAGATTTTAGCACATTTAAAGACTCAACCTCAGATCTGATTTCAGCTCTCTTTTGATAGTCAGATTCAGCTCTCTTAAAATGTAATCCTTATAAAGTTTAACTTTAGCAATACAGGCAGCAGTACAAAGATGTTCATATACCTGATCATCATCTGTTCCTGCCATGAGTGCTTGAGCGGGAGTCACATCCTGTACCATGAAGCTCCAGTCAACTTCTTGAGCAACAGCAGCTGTTTCAGTTGACTTTTCTTCATGCTTTGAAGCAGTGGGATGTGTGGAGGCCTGTGGGGTTCCCGGGTTGTTTTTGGGAGCCTTGTATTCCCTAGCAAAGTGACCAAGTTGGTTGCAGTTGTAACACTTTGCTTTGCTCTTATCAAACCCAAACTTGCTATTGACTGGGTTTTGAGGGAATTGCCTTCCAGTTCTCTTGAAGAACTTCTTCGCTCTATAAGTTAAAAGAGCCATCTGTTGGACGATGTCCACATACTCCACATCATCTGGACTGAAGCACTCCAGATCATCAAAGAAGTATTGAAAATCACCAGAGTGTCCACTTCCAGAGACAAAGGCACAACTATCCTGAAAGGAGTTGTTTTGAACCTTTTGAGACTATGGAGTCTCAGTAGAGTAATGTAGGGTCCACTGTGTGAGTTGTCAGGGTAACATAGCAACTGATGTTGTGGTTCTATGGTTTCTCTTTCAACCACATGAAGGGCTGAACTCAGCTGGTTATTGGAGTGACCAGAGGAGTTCTGCATGTTCATCTCCATCTGGAATGCACTTAGGATACCATACAACTCTGTCAGAGTAAGTGTCTTAAGGTCCGAAGTTCTCTTGATTACAAAACAGTAATGTATCCATAGTTTAGGAAGTGAAGACATGAACTTCCTAACTATGTCTCTGTTCTCAAGAGCTACTCCAATATCCTCCAGAGTATCTACTAGCTCAACATACCTGAAGTATTGTTGAGTCAAGGTCTCACCGGCCTTGAAAGTAAAGTTCTCAAACTGCTGCTTCAAGAGATCCTTCTTGTTCTCTTGGGTTTCCTTGGATCCTTCATACATCAGCTTCAAAGCTTCCCATAAATCTTTAGCATTTTTGCACTTCTTGAAGCGTCTGTAGACGGAGTTTGGGGAGAGCAGTTTGGAGAGAAGTCATAGCCCTTTGATCTAGCTCTATTCTCTTCCTATCTTCTTCTAAGTAATCATCAACATCTTTTGGAATGATGCGATTGCCAGTGGCAGAAGTGGTGCTTGGTATGAAAGGACCATTGACAATGGAGTCCCACATCCTTGAATCTTGACACTTGATGAAGCCTTCCATTCTGATACACCATGTGTCAAAGTCTTCAGGGGTGATCAGTGGGGACTTGGTCATGGTACCGGTTTCCATATCAGCCTTGGAGAGAGCGGTCATTTGAGTGAGTGGTTTAAAGTGAGGAGTGAAAAACAGGTTGATTTGGATGGTAAGATCTCACAATCAAGAGCCTGGAGCTCTGATACCAATTGCAGGATCGATTATGGGTGGTTTTTCTCTCAACTCACTGCGAATAACACGCAGCAAGTAGTCTATGAAGAGTTGATCACAATATACCAAGTAGCAAGCAGTAAGAAAATAAACACAGCAAGTAAATTTTCAAGGTACTTTTATATATTGCCTCTCAACTCAAAGGATTACAAGACTCTTGGACTCAAATCGCTTATCTAAAGAGTTACAAGGAGAAGATATATATAATACTACCTACAGCCGGATATACTTTGATACCAGCTGGACACCTCTAACCTTACATCTATACTACAAGACTCTAGGTGAGGTCTTTCAGACATTTTGCCTGAGAGTTGGTAGTCAGGACATGTCCCTGACTTACCTTTTGTCACCAACTAAAGTTGGTAACATGTACTATCATAAAAGGTGAACAGTAGAATAAAGTATGGTCAACAACATGGCTCTTTAGGAAGATGCCATGCTGTATCAGAGGTCTGTAGCGGACTGTCAGGGACCATACTTATATCTACTGGACATAGCAATGTCTTCCGAAGAATAAAGTACTTCGGAAGAATAACTTCTTCCGAAGCCACTTATACTTCGGAAGACTGCTTCTTCCGAGGCTTGGATTCTTCTTTGTCTTTGGAAGCAGACTTTTTGTCTTTCATCAGACTTTGTCTTCATCAGACTTTGTCTTCGGAAGCTTTCAGACTTTGTCTTCGGAAGATAGTCTTCAGCTGTTGGCTTCAGCTGTTGTCTTCAGCAGTTGACTTCAGCTTTTGCCTTCAGTAGATATCTTCAGCTGTTGGCTTCAGCTGTTGTCTTCAGCAGTTGACTTCAGCTTTTGCCTTCAGTAGATATCTTCAGCTGTTGGCTTCAGCTGTTGTCTTCAGCAGTTGACTTCAGCTTTTTACTTCAGTAGATATCTTTAGCTGTTGGCTTCAGCTGTTGTCTTCAGCAGTTGACTTCAGCTTTTGCCTTCAGTAGATATCTTCAGCTGTTGGCTTCAGCTGTTGTCTTCAGCAGTTGACTTTAGCTTTTGCCTTCAGTAGATATCTTCAGCTGTTGGCTTCAGCTGTTGTCTTCAGCAGTTGACTTCAGCTTTAGCCTTCAGTAGATATCTTCAGCTGTTGTTCTTCAGACTCTCAGAAGATCTCATGCTTAGCTTCGGAAGCCCTTGAATGTAGTACCAAAAATGACTATGTGAAGTGGTTTTGGTTGCACCAGCCTTGTCATGATCCAACAAAGGTATTATTATCTCATCAGCAGGTTAATAACATTCTGTATTTGCGTTGTTTGTATTCCCAGATCCTATCGGGTTCATTTTTGGTATTTATTTATACTCCGCTGCGTTAACTGTTATTAATCTGATTAATAATTATTAAAACTGTTTTTGATAAATAAACTAACGATGATACCACTGAACCCAACAGTGATATCAGAGCCAGGCTTACAACATGCAAATCAGATCCGGTCTGTTAACTGGTTATAGATCACAAACTTTAAAATTATTTGAAGTTTCTGATTTATATTATTTTGGGCAACTTGTTTATTTTGGTTAAATATTTATTAACCAAAAGATTGCTCGTATTATTTTGATTGTGTTTTAATATGTAAATCTGGCTAGACCCTGTGGTTGAATGATTGTGATGTGATTTGTTATTGTTAAAGTTTTTGGTTTTATGGTTTTTGGCCCATTTGATGGCTCAAAGTTGTAATAGATTAGAGTTTTCTTTTATTTTGTATTTCTTTTGTAAATATTGTAATATTTGAAGACCCGAAGTCAAAACTGGAGACAAGACGAATCAAGGAGTCAGTGGGAGCCCATCAAGACAACTAGATGCACTTAGGTCCATCCTTATGGTTGTTTTGTGTTTTTCACCCATGACCTAGCTTGATCTCGTTATTTGGCTCTAGCGAGATCAAACAATCATAGCCATTAGATTTACATATTATTTTGCTATTATGGTTGCTTTATTTTATATCACCCAACCTAATATCAAACTAATTAAAAAAAAGTTTTTTTTACAATCAAAATAAATAACAAGTTTTGAACTTATTTTTACAACTTGTTAAATTATTAAAACAAATTGTTTGTTTTAAATGGGATAATCGGAAAAGTTTTCAAATTCAAAATTAGTTTGAATTTCAAAACTTAAAACTTGATAATTTTTAAATTAAAATTAATTATCCATTTAAAAGGATAACTAGATAAGTTTTCAAATTTAAAATTAGTTTAAATTTTAAAACTTAAATCTTAATAATTTAAAATTATCAACTTAAAAATCGGTTGTCTATCTCGCGATGAACCTAGTTTTAATAGGGTATTAAAATCTGGTGTCCCGAGAGCTGAAAGGGTTCGTCATTTATTATCACGAACTATATATTGTAAAACTAACTTTTACGACGCACGTATAACTTAATTATACGTTGTGTTTGACCCTATTCGGTAAACACTAAATTGGATCCCATAGATAAAAATCAATAGTCTATGCCACCCTACTATAAGGAACACTTGGAACATTAAGCGAAACATCAGTGTTTGGAGCCACAGCATCGCACTTGATGTGTAGTTTATTCTTCCAAGGTGCAAGGGTTTTGTTGACACATCCGGCCCTTTCACAAGTAACTGTTTTAGGATGACTATTACTTTTCTCTCTTGTTA
The DNA here is from genome assembly GCA_024085815.1 of Flaveria linearis. Lineage (NCBI taxonomy): Eukaryota > Viridiplantae > Streptophyta > Magnoliopsida > Asterales > Asteraceae > Flaveria > Flaveria linearis. The sequence continues at coordinate 21,744,884 of CM044017.1, read as the reverse complement.
CGTGCCACAACTGTCTAGAGAGAAAAGTGGGCATAGATGAGGCTAAACGTATCAATGCATTGACAAATGTTGTCATTGCGGCCTCATACACGAGAGTTGTGCAATTTTCACAATTGATAAACATTGTCAGTCTGCCTAATCACTTACTAATGTTGCGTGCCCCAGCTTCCTTTAGTGACTGACCAAGCCAGATTCTCATTCCTTATTTAAAACTACTGTAAATGGGTCATTAATTAAAATAAGGAAACAATACATCGAAAATACTAATTAATTTATTTTGCTTATAGATGTCTTCAGAAACCAACAACTCCTTCATTCTCAAGTCTATTCTTGAGAAAGAGAAACTTGATAACACCAACTTTCTCACATGGCACCGCAATCTGAGATTGGTTCTCAAGATGGCGAAAAAGCTCTATGTTATAGATAGCGCTGTTCCCAACGAGCCTGAAAACAATACGGCCGCGGCCCGTAGAACTTGGGAAAAATTTAAGGAGGATGCCGGTGAGGTAGCCTGCCTTATGCTAGCCACCATGTCTCCTGATCTCCAGAAGAACATGGAGGACATGACTGCATTTGACATGATTGAGCAACTTAAGGGCATGTTTTAGAAACAGGCCCGACAAGAGCGCTATGATACCATGAAGCAGCTTATATCCTGCAAAATTCAAGTAGGCTCGCCTGTTAGTGCCCATGTGCTTAAAATGAAAGGGTACATCGACCAAATGGCCAAACTTGGTTATCCTATGCAAGATGAAATGGCAGCAGACTTCATTTTGAACTCCTTGCCTAGTTCTTACGACCAGTTCATAATGAACTTTAATATGAATGCGTGGGTTAAGAGTGTAGCTGAACTACACATATGCTCAAAACTGCTGAGCAAAACATACCAGGTAAAGCCAGTCAAATGTTGATGGTCCGATCTACTGGTGTTAGGAAACCGAACCCCAAGAAAAAAACTTATAACAATAAGGGTAAAGGTAAAGTTGTTGCTGCCAAGCCTGCCACCAATAACAAACAGCTGGCTAAAAACAAAGCAGCGCCCCCTCCTGAGGAGCGACACTGTTTTGAATGCAATAAGATAAGACACTGGAGACGTAACTGTCCTGACTATCTAGCCAAGCTGAAGGTGAAGAAGGCCAATGGTGAAGGCTCTTCTTCAGGTATTCTGATTTATGTTATTGAACTTTTTACTGTTCCCAGCAACACATGGGTATTTGATACTGGATGTGGTTACCACATTATTAATGTCTTGCAGGAGCCTGAAAAGTGGAAGAAACTGAAACAAGGCGACATGGAGCTCATCGTTGGTGATGGGAAAAGAGTACCGGTTCTAGCAACTGGAACATATCATCTTTCTTGTCCATCTGGTCTTGTAATTACTTTAAATAATTGTTTGTTTGCTCCTTGTTTAACCAGAAACATTATTTCAGTTTCTTTATTGTTTGAACAAGGATTCAAGTATGTTTTTAATGATGCTGTTATTTCTGCCTACTTGAATGATATCTTTTATTTTGAGGCTAAACCTCGAAGTGGTATTTATGAGATTGATATTCAAACAAACAATAATGTATATAATCTTTCTAAACGTATCAAATCTGGAATTAACGATACGTTTCTATGGCATTGTAGACTTGGCCACATAAGCAAGGCCCGTGTGAAAAGGCTTCAGTCCGAAGGGATTCTTGAATCCACAGGACATGAATCTTTTGATGAATGCGAATCTTGCTTAGCTGGCAAACTCACAAAGGATCCTTTCACCCATGTTGGTGAACGGGCTAAGGATCTGTTAGCACTTATACATTCTGATGTATGTGGTCCTTTCAGAACCATGTCTAGAAATCACGAAAGATACTTTGTTACGTTTATTGATGATTATAGTCGATACGCCTATGTCTACCTTATGAAGCATAGACATGAAACCTTTGAAAAGTTCAAAGAGTTTCAGAACGAAGTAGAAAACCAAGTTGATAAGACTATCAAAGTACTTCGATCAGATCGAGGTGGAGAATACCTAAGCCAAGAGTTCATTGATCATCTAAAGGAATGTGGAATTGTTTCACAGTTCACTCCACCCGGCACGCCCCAACTTAATGGCGTGAGTGAGAGGAGAAATCGAACCCTACTTAATATGGTTCGATCGATGATGTGTAGAACTAACTTACCTCACTCCTTTTGGAGTTATGCTCTTATGACCGCCGCCCGCCTTGTCAATCTGGCACCGACTAAGAAGGTAGATAAAACTCCATATGAGATATGGCATGGGTCTAAACCCAATTTGTCTTACCTTAGAGTATGGAGATGTGATGCTTATGTCACTAGCGAGTCTAATGACAAGCTAGATCCTCGAGGCGAAAAAGCTATTTTCGTTGGATACTATAATAGAAGCGGGTATTACTTTTACCATCATGATGCAAATATGATTTCCATCAAAAGGAAGGCACATTTCCTCGAGAAAGAGTTTCTTGATCGAGGAACTGGAAGTAATATTGTGGATCTTGAAGAAATTCGAGAACCACAAACAAACGCTGATGTAGTCGGTGCGTCTGAACAACAAGAAATTGTTACTGATTCAGACATAATCACAAGCGTTCGCAGAAGTAGCAGAACTCGCAAAGAACCTGACAGATATCTTTGGAATCTAGAGGGTCCTGAGGTTCTGGTAGTAGCTGATTCTGGTGATGAACCTACTAACTACAAATCTGCTATCTCAGATCCGAAATCTGCGAAATGGCTAGATGCCATGAACGCCGAGATGCAATCCATGCGAGAAAATCAAGTCTGGGACTTGGTTGAGCTACCTCCCGGTTCACGGGCTGTAGGGAGCAAGTGGCTTTTCAAGAGAAAAACCGACATGCATGGAAATGTACACACCTATAAAGCACGGCTAGTCGCGAAAGGTTTCACTCAAACTCAAGGTGTTGACTATGATGAAACTTTCTCACCCGTTGCTTTGATCAAATCGATTAGGATATTGCTTGCCATAGCCGCGTACTATGATTACGAGATATGGCAAATGGATGTCAAAACCGCTTTTCTAAATGGACATCTCTCTGAAGATGTCTATATGGTTCAGCCCGATGGTTTTGTCGATCCATAATACCCAAATAAGGTGTGCAAACTGAATAAGTCTATTTATGGACTTAAACAGGCATCCCGTAGCTGGAATCTTCATTTTGATCAGAGAATCGTCGAATTCGGTTTTGTCAAAAGTGAAGATGAGCCTTGTGTTTACATAAAGGCTAGTGGGAGCACTATATCATTCCTCATATTGTATGTGGATGATATACTGATCATTGGAAACAATATCTCAATGCTTAACGAAGTTAAAAATGGTTGAGAGCTTGTTTTGCAATGAAAGATCTTGGAGAAGCTGCTTACATTCTAGGAATAAAGATCTATAGGGATAGATCTAAGCGGCTTCTAGGGCTTAGTCAAAGCACATACATAGACAAAATGATGACGCGCTTTAAGATGGAAAACTCCAAGAAAGGAGGTGTTCCAATGACTAAAGGTACCGTGTTGAACAAATCGCAATCTCCTTCAACGGACATTGATATTAAGCGAATGGAAAAGGTTCCATATGCTTCAGTGATTGGTTCCATCATGTATGCTATGCTGTGCACTAGACCTGACGTCTCGTATGCCTTGAGCATTACTAGCCGTTATCAGCAAAACCCTGGCTTTGCCCATTGGACTGCAGTTAAGAACATTCTGAAGTACTTGAGAAGGACTAAAGACATATTTTTAATATATGGAGGAGTTAAAGAACAGCTCACTATAAGATGTTACACTGATGCTAGTTTTCAAACTGACCGAGACGACTCTCGCTCATAATCTGGTTTTGTATTCACACTCAATGGTGGAGCCATCTCTTGGAAAAGTTCCAAGCAAAGTGTGGTGGCAGATTCTACCACTGAATCTGAATACATTGCAGCATCTGATGCTGCAAAGGAAGCTGCTTGGATGAAGAAGTTCATAGCCCATCTCGATGTGGTTCCAAGTATTCAGCAACCAATCGAGATATTTTATGATAACACAGGTGCTATTGCTCAAGCCAAAGAGCCCAGATCTCATCACAGGTCCAAGCAGATTCAGAGGAAGTTTCATTATATACGGGACATAGTGAAACAGGGAGACATCGTGATAAAAAAAATCAACACAGATCAAACCTAGCAGACCCGTTTACTAAGCCCATGACTCAGAACAAGCATGATCTGCATAAAAATGCAATCAGGCTTAGATTAGCTAGTGATATGTTTTGATTTAGTATTTGGATGTATGAACTTTTAAACAGTTATACTTTTGAATTCATTTTGATCTACTGATATAGATACAATTATGAATCCTATAACTGTGTTCAATTTTAATACGTTTAATCCATGGATTGTATTCTAAATTATCCATAGTCGGTCAGACTTGTGGGAACTATTCTGAATTTAGACTATTCTGAATTTAGACTCAAGGAGTTGACTTCTAAATTCACAGACCTCATTATGAATGACGTTGGATTTAACTCGCCACAAACCATCTTTATTATAAGATGCTTTGATACTGGTATACTCATTTAGTATCCTTTGACCTGAGATGCATACTAGAACTTCCGTTTACCGAGGGTTATTCTTTGATCACTGTCAACCGCTGTCGTGTAACTGCCAGTCATAAAGGCTTTGGTTGGGAATAATTATGAAGTTCAGTGGGAGTTGTATGTAGTCAATAAGGGATTCTGTACTCTTACATTATATGTAACAGTTAGACATCGTGGCGCCCTCGTTGATTCAAACTGGTGAAGTGTGAGGCCTCACCCAAACAGACTGTGTGTTTAATTGGACCATTTTGAATCTAGATCGAGAACTATAATGATTGAGTCCTATATGAGAATTAATCTCAATGACTCAATTGATGTCTTTTACAGAAAGGATAAATGACTATGATTACCATAAGTTTATTGTCTTGTTATAGTAAAATGATACTAGAAGAAGATGTTTGGTTAATGACTTTAAAGTGTCATACCTTGTTGGGGGCAACCATGTGCAGCTAGAGCGCCGCTGACTGTCTACGTGGAATTTAACCGAATGTCGTCCAAGTGGGAGCTTGTTGGATTATGTACGGGTTCGGTTACGTCACGTTGCCAACCGAGCTATGACCCGTAAGAGTTACACCTTGCGCAACAAATATGAAGTCCACTTAATTTGATTAACTGGCGCTTACGAACTATATCGGGTTTTTATAATTTATAATTGTTATAAATTATTTAGTATTAATGTTTATTTAAATAAATATATAAAAAAGGGTGAGATTCCCTTTTGAATAAATAGAGGATTAGTTCAACCACTTCTTGTAATGCTTGTGGATTTCAACTCAACCACTACATAATTACATGAAAAGTGGTTACAAAAAAACTCAGATCCATATAATTGTATCGAGGGAGATGGATCTAATTTTTGAATGATGTTGCCTGGGTATTAATCACAAAGCAACTTCTCTATCTTCCGGGCTAAAAAGGAAAAGAAGGAAGAAGGATAGTTGGATTTTTCTTCCTATCACAAACAACCGATATATTTGATTGCAACCGTGGACCACGCCTCTTATAGCCGCAACCACAGTGTTCCAATTTAGTGTTCGTTGATTCTAGCATTCATTCGTTGTCCCTCGATGTCTCAAACGGTTAATTATTAACACAAGGTATTATTATCTCATCAGTAGGTTAATAACATTCTGTATTTGCATTGTTTGTATTCCCAGATCCTGTCGGGTTCATTTTTAGTATTAATTTATACTCCGCTGCATTAACTGTTATTAATCTGATTAATAATTATCAAAACTGTTTTTGATAAATAAAGTAACGATGATACCACTAAACCCAACACTAATTTGTATTGGTTTTATATATGTAACTAGATAGCAGTTCAAGGATTCAATTTATATATACGTAAATGGTGTTCGATATTACATCAAGTTGGTTTATGTAACTCAAGACATGTATTTTTATATGTTTAAGTATATGTAAATAGTCGGTGCGTTAGAATATTTACATATAAGTAAATAACGTGCGATTTGAAATGACACATAAGTAAATAGTTATTAGTCCAAAAAACTTAGATGAATATGCATATTTACATAAATGTAAATAAATATTTATATTTTTATACACATATCAATAGTTATTGTTATTTACATATAAAAATTAAAATTTTAGATTTAAGATTGTCATTTATAAAAACATGATCATGTTGATGTTTAACATATATATAAAAATATAAAAGTTAGATAAGAGAGTGGAGAGAGAAAAGAGAAGAGAAGAAGAGGGGAGATACAAGAAAATTTAATATTAGTTAGAGTAAATATTGTTATTTAACTGGGAGAAAAGATAAAAGATAATCAATTAAAAATTAGAGAGATAATTGATAATTAATTGATTGGAGAGAGAATTATTTAATTGATTACCATTATACCCTTTAAATTTAAATTTAAATTTTTATGATCTAAAAAAAATGAATGGTGTAGATTAGTTTCTTGAGTTCTCAATAAAAATGAAGTTTTTATTTGAACCTAACCCTATAGATATATATATATATATATATATATATATATATATATATATATATATATATATATATATATGTATATATATATGTATGTATGTATGTATGTATAGGGTCAGGATCTTTTCAGGACTACTAAAGATCGTGAGAACTGCGAGAACTCATCCTAACCATTGATTATTATTCATTTAATTTATTTTTTAATTAATACAACAAGGTTAATATGGTATTTTAATATATGCATTTAATATGAGTCTTTAATGCTATATAATTAATTTAGGAAGTTACACAATTATCTTTCATTAATTGGATGAAATTTTTTAATTGTTTTTTTTCTTTTAGTGTTCAATTTCAACTTTACATTGATTTTTGGACGGTTTTTTGACATTTTTTCATAGTATATTCATAAAAAATGTTAAAGATACTTTGATAATGGTTTGATAATGATTTTATATATTTGAGTTAATTTTGCATCCAATTTCGTTTCATAAACAAATATAATCAGTTATCTTTTTTACCTATACATATATGAAAATAAATGGTTTGTTAATTTTGCATATATATATTTTTTGTTACCTATACATTTTTCTTCTACGTACACAAATGTAATAATCTATTTTCTCACAAATTCAATGATCGTTTGGTTAAATTTATGGTATGACTTTATGTTTTCATTCAAGTGTTTGTGTTAATTAGCTTGAATTTTAGTTTATGTATGGCCCCGTTCCCGGGCACCTCACAGTTGGCCATTCATCGCGCATAAAACATTTTAAAACATACATTTATCTTGCAGCGGAATTTAAAACTTTCATTTATAACTAAAAACATGTCATTTCATAACATTACAATATCCGTTTTCATCTCAAAATACATTGACATGTCAAAATATGGATGCCAGCCTCAACGGAACTGAGTAGTCGCTCGTGCCATCCTCAGCAACATACCTGCCAACTGGAAACACATCAAAGTCAGCGTTGCTGAGTGAGTTCTAGTTTTATATTAAAAACATACTTTACATTCCATCAAAACCGTTCTGACATACATACGATCATACAACATACGTACATGTAGATAATATTATTATTATCTTCATCATTCATTCATTAGCTTTTGTTCGTGTACCGCTCATCGTTATCGTTCACATTCTTTCTTAACTCTTTCTTTCGTTCGTACGTTTCTTACTTTCATTAATACATTTGTTACATTCGTCCGTACAAACATTACGTTCATTCTTACGTTCATTTCATTCATTCGTACGTTCATTACTTTCATACATCCTCTATCTTTCACTTCTATCTAGGTCCGGTCACACTTTACCCTCTTCATGGCACACAACCATGATTACTGAGGTCGAGTGACAAGGACCCCGTTTCATCCTTACTTGCACATTGAATTCTTCTGTACCAATACCATATACTCTACCCCCATCAGTCTTAGCTACTGGGCCGTGAATCAATAGAGCGTATGCCCCAGTACTAGTAGGTAAGCGGTAGAGGTACCATGACCATGGTCAATCACAAGGAAGGACCAATCGACTTGTTCAATGCTTGCAAGACTTAATTCGTTCGTTCGTTAATGCATGTATTCATCATCGTTTTACCCATTCATTCGTTCATTAATAAATGCATTCATCGTCATTTCGTTCATTATCTTTCACTCGTTTCATACTTTCTTTCTTTCACAATTATCTATCTCATTCATCAACTCACGCGATACTCCTGACTCATGTCCGAAGACTGATACTGTGTTGGGGCCTGCTCATAAACCCCCGACTCATGTCCGAACACTGACACAGTACCGGAGCACGCGATACGTTCCTCATTCGTCTCATCTCACTCTCACGCACTACTCCCGACTCATGTCCGAAGACTGATACTGTGCCGGGGCCTGTACACAAACCCCCGACTCATGTCCGAAGACTGACACAGTACCGGAGCATGCGATCCTCTACTCATCCAACTAGATCCTGTCTCATGCAATATCCCCGACTCATGTTCGAAAGCTGATGCGGTGCCGGGGCCTGCTCACAAACCCCCGACTCATGTCCGTAGACTGACACAGCACCGGGATACGCGACAAAGATCCCATACGAGTCAATCACAAAGATTGAACTCCATCCTTGTCTGTTGCGACACAAAGTCGCTCACCTCATACGTACGCTTACTAGTTTTACGTTCGTTCATTCGTTCATTATTTCATGTGTTCGTCCTTCCATTCATTTATTAATACACGCGTTCGTTCATTTCGTTCCTCTTTCACTATCTTTCAATTTACGTTACATAATACTTTTTCATTCATTCATAAACAATACACGTAAATATACATAAAGATGAACATACATCGAAGCAAGGAACATCGGTATTCACCAGTCATCAGTCATTACCATCATACAGGGCTACATCATACTTAACATACATACATCATTCATATACATGCAATTACTATCATCGTCGTACCCCACGTAACTTCTAAGCCTCGATAGTTATCACACATATACCTATGGGAGCTATCACATCATTACCTACACTTGCTCTTTTCCCGAAGGCCAGTAAGTGAACTACGTCTCTTCTCGTACATCACAGCCCTACTTGGGCGATTGGGCACCCTCCAGTCGCATAACCTCCATGCGACTGAACACTGTGCGATTGGACTAATGCGGATGAGCATCCATGTGGATGAACATCCAATCGTACGAATGGACTCCCTGTCGTGCGGCCGAACACCATACGTATGGGCTTCTATGTGACTGAACTCTCAATCGTGCGACTGAACTACTATGCGAATGGACCTATGCGACTGAATCCCTCAATCGCATGGCCTGCCTGGCGATTGAGCCCCATACACAAAACAGACGAACATCAAAATCGCAAGAATACGGCACAGTTCAAAATAGAAAACCAACAACAACCCACAAAAAAACCCCACCCCCAAACCTAAAACCCACATCCAAAACAAATCTAACACACACAAACAAAACAAAACAAAATAAAAAACAAAAAAAACACACCAAAAATCCCACCGACCAAAGGGATTAAATAGTAACTAGTAATTATGGTGCGCGCGTTGCCACGCGTATGCGAGTTTTAATATAACCCAAATCAAAATCAAAATGAATGTTCAAAACCACAAAATCAGTAAAATACACAAAGTAAAACACACCAAGACCCCAAATCCATAACACACCAGAACATGCGGAACCCAAAAACTAAATCAAAGCCCAACACCATACATAAAACAAACAAAAATCAAAGCCGTATGAAAGCGACACAGTCCAAAATAGAAAACCGACGAAAATCAAAGCCTCAAAAAGAGCAAACAAAAGGAAAACTCAAACCTTAATAGCGAGAATCGTCAGGGTATCGATAACGAAAAATGAAAGCAGGAAACAGGAGAAAGACAACGTCAACGAACCCTACAAATCAAAAACACGTATCCAGATACAAAAAACCCCATCCCAAATTCTCGAGCCCACACACAAAACAAACCATATTAAAACACAAACAAAAAAAAGAAAAAAAATAAACACACAAACAAAATAATCAAAGAAAATTTTAAACAAAAAAAATACACAAAATACATAATCAAAATAATCAAAATCGGTAAAATACACAAAGTAAAACACACCAAAACCCCAAATCCATAACACACCAGAACATCGGAACCCAAAAACTAAATCAAAGCCCAACACCATACACAAAACAAACGAAAATCAAAGTTGTAAGAAAGCGACACAGACCAAAATAAAAAACCGACGAAAATCAAAGCCCCAAAAAGAGCAAACAAAAGGAAAACCCAAACCTTAATAGCGAGAATCGTCAGGCTATCGATAACGAAAGAAAGAAAGCAGGAAACCGGAGAAAGACAACGTCAACAAACCCTACAAATCAAAAACACGTGTCCAGATACAAAAAACCCCATCCCAAATTCTCGAGCCCACACACAAAACAAACCATATTAAAACACAAACAAAAAAAGAAAAAAAATAAACACACAAACAAAAGAATCAAAGAAAATTTTAAAAAAAATAATAATCAAAAGAAAATTTCATACAAAAAAAAGGGAAACGTCACACCCTCAAATTTCGGGTCTGGAATTTATCACGGAGGAGTGAACAAACAGGATCGAACACATTAGTCACACATGAGATGCAGTTATCTATATGATGAATTTTAGATAATCATTCCATTAATACTCAGAGAAATAAATATTATACGTAGCAAAAATAAAAGATAGATTGTTTCTTAATAATATGTTTAATCATATCTCAAATAATAAGCAATATGTATCTTGAGCTCTTATATGATCCTACGTGCATGTCCATAAGCTCCTAGTAGATACCTGAGAATACATGTAAAATCAAGTGTCAACACAGGGTTGGTGAGTTCATAGGTGAGTAAAACATAAATGATAAACCATTAATTATCATCAAGGTAGGATTTACTGTAAAAGTGTGAGTATAAACTACCCACTGGTATCACTTTGTATATGAATAGCCTGACAGAACCCTTTTATAAGGTGAACCCGCTATCCCACATACTAACTAAGTACAAGCCAGAAAATCCTTCACATAGGAATTGCCCATGTATCATAGTTTATTATCCTTTTTATGCGTATATTATATTAGTTATAATAATTTCAAATCAGAGGGAGCAAATCCTCCTTTACATTTATCCTCATATGGGTTGTAAGTGGAACTATAATGGCAAACTTTACACATAGTGCACGTTTACCTTCTCAACACAAAACAGTCATCCCGAATGACTTATAAGATCTTTGTGCATCTTGGTAAGGACCATATGTCCAAACCTTTGTGGGGTAAGTCACACCCCGATAGTACTATCCAAAAGATCCCTTTATAGTCCAGTATACATAGAAGGGTTTTCATTGTAACCATATGTAATCATAAATGTGATCAATTATTATTTAACATAATACACAAAAATAATTTGAAATTTCAATTACAACATGTATTCCTCCCTAAAATATTTAAATGATTAAAAAGAAGAATAGTTAAGTATGAACTCACCTCAGTTCTTGTGTGGTGTTGACAAGCTAGTAAATTCCTCCTAAGGTATTATAATTCACATAAGCAAATAGATACAAATCCATAACCTAAATAAGTTAGATCTTGAACCTGGAGTTCAATTGATCTAGGGTTTGGTTTTCTGGGATTTGTTATAAACATATAATTAAATCATTTAATTATTTTTATTAATTCTTTAATAACTAAAGATTTGCATTTCATAAAATTTGATTAATTTAATAATGATTTTAACATATGATTATGCTCTAAATAAATTTTAGACATTATTTAAATATGTAAGTTGTATTTAATTTAGTAAGATTTTATAATTAAATTTATAAAATCTAATTTGTATTTATCTTATCAAATAAGTAATGTAGAAGACTAATCAAGGCTCGGCAAAACATTTGAAGACTGAATGAAAACGAATTCTGAAGACAGGTTGTGCGAAAGTCAGACTCACGCGAGAAGCAGCTCTCACGCGACAACTGTCTCCACGCGATAGGAAAAGCCGCGCGAAAAGCAAGTCGCGCGAGAACTTTGTGTTTAGTATAAATAGCTTAGTTTTCGTTTTGTAATTAAGCTTTCGTTCATTTATCACTTCTGTACTGTACGATTTCGCACAAGACCTGTAATAGGTTGCTTTTGCTTCAATTCAATATCATTTTGTGATCAATTCGATTCTTCTTTCAATCCAATCATGTTTACATTCCGCATTCACATGATTGAGATCGTGTGTTGATTGTTTCTTGGGAGATTTTCAAGGTTTTACAATTGGTATCAGAGCAATAGGCTCTAGAACCATGATTTGAAGAAGATTTGGATTGTTTTCTACTCATTTCTGAGGCTATTCATATTGATTACTTGAGATTCAGCTATGGCGATGTTATGCTGCTCAAATTTTGCAGTTTTGGACTGATTTGGACTGATTTAGTGGATTTTAGTCAAATTTTAATCATAATTAAGCTTAATATTGAACTAAATTCATTAAAATTGGACTAAAATGAGTATAATCAGACATATTCTGTGAATTGGAGGTGACTTTCGCTCAAACAAAAAGTTGGAGAATTGATTTGTGCACGAAACTGGAAGTTTTCACGTGCGAAATTATAAGTTTTTCGCATAGGCAGTTAAATTACTTTTCACGCGATTTCTCTTGAAAAGTAAATTGGAGTTTCGCACGAATTGATATCTCGCGCGAAAAGTAGGCCGCGCGAAAACGTTTTTCGCACGATATCTTCTTTCGCACGAACAGTTTGATTTTTGACTTTCTGATCAACATGTCTTCAATAACACCGAATCTAAAGCATCTTACTGCTTCTCTTCATCTTGATACTGAAATTGGTACTGGAAACAAGCCACCGAGACTTCTCTGTGAAGACGATTATGCTGATTGGGCTTTCCAATTTGAGAATCATGTTATTTACACGGAACCTAAGATGTGGAGGTCGATCAAGTATGGTCCTTACATTCCGTTGTACAAGAATGATAAAGGAGAGATGGTACAGAAACCTGAACACTTGTGGGATGAAGATGATATTAAGAGATTAGAACTTGATGACAAGGCTTATGCGGCTATTACTATGGCCTTGACGACTGAAATATCACAAAAGTTTCAAGAGTTCAGGGGTGCAAAGGTGTTATGGGATGCTCTTGAAACTCAGATCATGGGCAATAAAGATATGAGGGAAAGCAAAAAGGATATGTTGAATCAAGAATTCAACATGTTTAATCATATTGTTGGTGAAGAGTTGGAAGCTCAGATTGCCAGGTTTGTTAGACTGGTAACTAAAATGAAGAGTGCTGGTATTACTCTGGAACCAATCACTGTGAACAAGAAGCTGCTAAATTCACTTCCATACAGTTGGAACAACAACTGTACACTGATCAAGAGAACCAAAGACTTGTATACTCTTCAGTTGACTGATCTCATTTCAACTATCAAGTCTTATGCAATGGATGATAAGCAGCGAGCTGCTAATCATCTAAGTTCTCTGGGTGCTGAAGGAACTGCTCTTTATGCAAAAATGGCTAGTAATCCTAATTACTATGTCAGTTATACCCAAATGTGTTAGTAACAACCAACTGGAAGTTCAGCATCTTCTTATATGCAACCAGTATTGAACCCTCAAATTCAAGTTCCAGCTGCTCAACTCTATTCCCCCATCATCCATCAACAAATCCCTCAATCTCAAGACTCTCATAGTGGTCAACATGCTTACGTTGCTACCACTAATTCTTCTAAGCAGACTGTCTAGATTGCTGAGGAGCATCTTGCCCTTTTCACCACTTTTATGTCAAGTTATGAAGCTTTCATGGCTGGTAGACTCACTGCTCCTAATGTCTTGGTTGATGATCTTCAACAAGTTAATCCTGATGATGTTGAAGAAAATGACATCAAGTATCAGATGGCCATGGTGGTATACAGGGCAAAGAACTTTGCTAGACGTACTGGGAGAAAGATGTTTGGTGTAAACAATTCTAGCAAAATCGGATTTGACAAGTCTAACCTGCGATGTTACAATTGTGACAAACCAGGTCATTTCGCTAGAGAATGTACTGAACCCAAGACTGGTCAAACTGAAGGCCCTAAAAAGATGGTGACTGTGGAGATTGAGTCCAAGAAAGACAAAGCTAGTACTTCTGGTACTAAAGCATTGGTTTCACAAACTAATGCTGAATATGACTGGTCAGATCAAATGGAAGCCCTTGATCTAACACTGTCTACTGCATTCATTGCCAAGATTGTTACTGATCCTGAAGAAGAAGAAAATTTGTTTGCTGAGTTTGTTTCTGATGATTTGATGGAAGGTTTGTTTGCTGAGAAAGAAGAAGTGAAGATGGAAGTTGAAGAAGAAAAGGAGAAAGTTGAAGTACAGAAGGTGAAAGTTGAAGAAATGAAGGAGAAATTTGAAGAAGAGAAAGAGAAAGTTGTGAAGAAACATCAGGATGAGAAGGTTGCTGAGGAAAGGATAGTGCTTGAAGAGTACACTGTCGAGCCTCCAGTCAAATGCCAATGTAATGATCCAAAGACTGTTGACGTTGCTCCAGTGGAAGAACAAGCTGCTGATATGAAGGCTTTTATGGTCAAGAAGGTAGAAGAGATTGAAGGGGAAACTTCTGAACCAAAGGTATATGATGGTTTATGCACAAGTTCATGTGTTGAGAAAGTTCAAAGATATAGAGTTCATAATGAGAACTTGATAATGGAAGTTGAAAAACTTCAATATCAAGCTCGAAAACACAAATCAAACGAAAAGATTTTCAAAGAAAAACTTGAAGGTTTAAATAGTACAGTATATAATTTAAAATTAAATCTTCATGATAAAGAATGCACAAATAATGATTTGACAAATAGAAACAATGAACTCGCCTTAGAAATTAATAGACTCAACAGTGAATTAGCCTCGGCTACATTGACTGTTGAAAAATTTGAACTTTCATCAACTATGTTGAAGGGATTATCAAATCACAAATGACACAGAAGATAAAAGGATGAAAATGCGGTGTTGGATTTTCAAACATTGCTCCTCCAATTAATCATGATTATTCATGTTTACCTTCATCTGATGTCATTTCTGAGTCTGATATGAGCTATGGGATAGGTTTCTCTCCATCCTTAAAATTAAAACCTTCAGTTAAAGTAAATCTTTCTGTTGATCCTATCATAATAACAAAACCTAAACAATCAACTGAAAATTTTGTGCAGATCATGTGAAGGTAGACGGGTTGGTTGAAGAATGGGAAAGTGATAGTGAGAGAGAAAATGAGAGTGAAAGTTTGAAAAATAAGAGTGTAAATGTTTTACGATCTATTTGTAATCAAACTTTATCAGGAAATGAAAAGACTATTGATTTGAATGAGATTAAATCAAATAGTAAATGTAATTTGAATGCAAATCAGAGGGAAAATCAGAAAGAAAAACTTGAAAAGGACTTTAAAAGTAATTTTTGTTTCTAAAGTTTTAATTGAAAATGAAGAGCATATTTTTAAAGTAACGAATTCTCGATTCTTTAAAAATAAACTTCATTATAATGCTAACCTTGTGAATCAAGATATTTGTAGTCCAGATTTGCAAGTGAATGATCTTTCTTCATCTAATCTGAATATTCCAAAGCCTGGTCCTTCTCCAGCACCAATTCGTATTTCAAAGCCTGGTTCTCCTCCAGCACCAATTCGCATATCAAAGCCTGGTCCTACTCCAGCAAAGTCTAAGACTGGTCCTATTCCAGCACCATCAGTTCCAAAAGTCACAACTGCTAAATCTCAAATCCAAAGTGGTCATAATTCAACAATTTCCTCGAATCTGCAAAAGATGAACAAGCAATTATCAAATGAGGCAAAGATTCGAGAGACTATGCAGAATGTTAAACCAAAAAGTCAATCTGACTTTGGTTTTTATGACAATTTCCATAATTGTCATCCACAGTTTGTTTTCCACACACAACAAAGAAGATGTTATCAGTGTGGAAACATCAATAATTTGGCAAACAATTGTCCTTTTTGACAAAAATCACTAAGCAAACAACGATTTCATAATTCTATTGCTCACAATAGAAAATTGTTTTTTACTCGTGGAAAATTTGCAAAACAAATGAAATCAAAAGTTGATAATGCTTACAATGTCAAAAAGCATAAGAGTTTGAAAAATGATTTAAAAGAAAGAATCAAGGTGAACAATGTTAATGAAAAGACTGATGTGCTAAATAAATATAACAATCTAAAATCTTTCTGTCTTAATGCAACACATAGTATGCTCAAGTCATGTTTGACTTGGGTACCAAAAGCTAAGTAATCTTGTTACTTATGCAGGGAAAACCGCAAAAGACTATTGAAAGTCTTTGGCATGTGGACGGCGGTTGTTCAAGACACATGACTGGGAATTTATCATTACTACAAGATGTTCAGTCATATAATGGAGGAAGAGTGATTTTCGCAGGAGACAAAGGAGGACGTATAACCAAGCGTGGTACAGTTACTAATGGTGTCCTTAGCTTTGAAAATGTTAACTTTGTTGAGGAATTAAAACATAACCTGTTAAGTATGTCTCAAATCTGTGACAAACAATATTCTACACACTTTACTAACAAAGAATGCTTAATCTTAAAACCGGGTTTTGTTGTTCCAGATGAATGGATTTTGATGAGGACTCCGAGAGACAATGACACATATCTTCTTATGCATTGTTCTACTTCTTTGGTAACAGCTTCTTGCTTATTATCCAAAGCCTTGGAGAATGATTCCATGTTATGGCATCGTCGGTTAGGACATGTCAATCTTAAAAACATGAACAAACTTGTATGTGGAAATCATGTATTGGTTTACCTGAAAAAGAATTTCAATTAAATGAACATTGTTTGTCATGTTCAAAGGGTAAACAACATAAACTTCCTCACAAACCAATTGCACACAACTCAATCAAATCAATCTTACAACTCTTACACATGGATCTTTTTGGTCCAGTGAGTGTTTTAAGTTTAGGTCGAAGATCTTACTGTTTGGTTGTTACTGATGACTTTTCAAGATTTACTTGGGTGTTTTTCTTAGCATCTAAGGATGAAACTCCACACCTTTTGATCAAGTTCATTAATTTGGTGGAGAATCAGACAGAGAAAAAGGTAAAATGCATCCGAAGTGACAATGGGACAGAGTTTTGCAATCAAACTCTGAATGAGTTTTGTGAATCAAAAGGAATTGCTAGACAATTCAGTGCTGCTGGCACTCCACAACAAAATGGGGTTGTAGAAAGAAGGAATAGAACATTGATTGAAGCTGCCAGAACTATGATATCTGCTGCCAAATTACCGTTGTTCTTTTGGGCTGAAGCAGTAAATACTGCATGTTATGTTCAGAATCGTGTTTTAGTCAACAAAAGATTAAATAAGACTCCATATGAAATATTTTATAAACACAAACCCAAAGTTAAATATTTTAAAGCCTTTGGTTGTTGTTGCACTTTGTTGCATACAACTGAATCACATTCAAAATTTTCTGAAAAGGCTGATGAATGTTACTTTGTGGGATATGCTACTAATAAGGTTGCATATCGAGTTTATAATAAAAGAAATAGACAAATAATTAAGTCATTTAACATTGATTGGCACGAGCTTAACATAACTGACGCAGGTTCAGCTCCTTCATGGGTTTATGATTATGAATCTTTGTTCATAAATTTTAAAATTTCTAAACCTTCATCTGCAGATTCTAATTCTCAATCAATCTCTTTGGAAAACAAAATCATTGAGGAACTTCCATCTTTGATATCTAATGATTCTGCTGTTGCTTCATCATCTAAAGATATTCCTACAGCTTCTGTACAAGTATCTGAATTGTAACGCCCCGAAATTTCCCGAAACGAGCCATTTAATAATAATGGGCTTTTAAGGGTTAATTTAAGAAATAAAGGGGTAAATTAGTGGGCTATGGATCAAATTAGCCTTAATGGGCTAGACTTGATGGGTTTAAGGGCCCTAACCAGCCCTTAAACATGCATGATCAGACCCATCTCCTCACTTCAACCCTAGCCACCAAAATTTCATAGAGAAGAAAGTAGAGAGAGAAAGTGGGAAGAACTCAAGATTTGAGCTTGGAAGATTGAAGGATTGAAGAGCTGGGTGTTTGGAACATCAAAACCCAAGGGAATAGCAACAAAACAAGGTAAGAATCGACCTCTAAGACCTTCTGTAGATCAAACCCGGATTCTAGGGTTTTGGGGTTTTGAAAAGTTTAAAGAAACACATAAAGGTCGAATTTTTACGTATGAAAACGTGTAAAAAGCTTAGATTTGGTTTCATGGAAGGTAAACTAAGGATTTGGACGTAAAAAGTTAAGATTTTGGGTTAAAAACGGGCTGGATCTGAGTTTTTGTTCATCCAGCAAAACTGGGCCCGATCCAGCGAATTTAAGCATTTAACCAGCAAAACTGCACATTAGTTCAGCGAGACTAGGAGAAGTTCCAGCAAAACTACAGTTTCGCTGGGGCAAAACTATAGTTTCGCCGGTAATCTCGCTAAGACCCAGACTGACCTATAGACCTTGCGAGAATAGGGAATTCCAACGAAAGTTGGGCGCTCAAGGTAGCGAATCTGTCTAGCGAAACTAGCAGAAGTGCTGCCCAGCGAAACTGCAGGCGAAACTGTAGTTTCGCTGTAGCGAAACTATGGGCGAAACTATGAACAAAATGACGTTTTTGCATGTTAACTTTCGTGCAGCTAGAGCATTCAGGCTATAGCCTAAGTGACTTAGAATTTAAGCTACTTGGACGAGTTCAGGTGAGTTCTAGATCCCCTATTTTATACATGCTTTAAATGTTTTGGGGCGGTATGCATACTAAGATACATACTTTTTATGATCAGTTCTTTTAAAGTAAAGCTTTACATACTATCTTATATGAGAAATGGGTGTTATAATGAATTGACAGTGTGTTTTTCCTTATCGAGATATAACCTTGTAGTGATGAATTGCCTTCGAGATGTGTTGTGTTATATATATATATATAACTTAAATAAGAAAGTGAAACGTAAAGAAAGGTTTGTGGCCCATAACGTGTACCTGGATAAAGTAAAGTCTTGCAAGTAAAGTCCTGCAGGCAAGGGATAAAGTAAAGACTTGCAAGCAATGGCTAAAGGAGGGTTGCATTTGTTGTGCCCTCACCCGGATAAAGTAATGCTCGAACAGGCAGGTCTGTAAGCCCCGAATTGGCATGACAATAATGGCCCGATCGAGTACGACTGTAAGCCCTTAATTGGCGTGTCGGTAAAGTCCTAGGCGAGCCTAGGCACCGATAGTGACAGAGAATTGACGGATAAAGAAGAGTAATAAATAACAAGAAATGAAAAGTAATGATAAAGTATCGATAATGTGATAGCCTGTATGTATTGATGCTCGATAGATGAGAATTATTTTCAACTGATACAGTTAATATCTCTTACAAAAGTTATTTAGCAAAGTAAACCTAGAATTCACTCAGCGAAGCTGACTTTTGTATGCATATCAGTTGACAGGTAAGAGTAGAGTCATGGAATAGAGGCATGGGATTGAAGCTTCTTGGCACTAGAAGACTGGCATCCCTGAAGAAGAAAAGCTAAACAAAGGACTCCTAAATAGTTTTGAGGATTAAAGACAATGTTTATATTTTATTTGTAATGAATTGAAATTACAGTATTTTCCGCTGCAATTATATATTTATACATATATGAGTAAATGATTGTCTTAAACCAATGCTAAGCTGTGAATGACCAACTGTGAGGTTCCCCTGAGAAAGGTGGGCCTTACAAGTTGGTATCAGAGCCAATGTTTAAGAGATTTGGGAAAACTGTTTTTGTAAACCTAAACTTAAACAGATAATGGGACCAAGTGTCAAGGATGCCAGTCCAAGAAGCTCCATGCCCAGAGGTAACAAATATGCTATAGGTATTATTCTAGTGGATAGTGCCTTCTTATTTAAGTTAGAGCCGAAGTAGAGTAGGATAATGTTATCTGTGATGCCCATCTGAATTTATGTGACTTATACATGCATAGACTAGGTATAGTAGGTTCTGGTGTTGGTGTGGTTCAGGATAGAAAAGTTTATGGCACGAGAAGTTCTGTAAGTAGTTAATCACAACTGGCCACTGTTATTAAAAATTTACAAAACTTGTCATGAACTGAACTTGCCTTGAAAGACCATATTAACATTCTGAATCTTATAGGAAGTAGAACGAATGGCACCTAAGAAAGAAGTTCCAACCATGGTCACCCGGAGAAGCACTAGGGGAAGGCCCCCGACTAAGGCAAAGGAAACTGCAAGTGCAACTGTGAAGCCAAAAAAAAGGTCAACCAGAAAGCCGGTTGAGGAACCGATTAAGGAGGAGGAGGTTGAGTTAGAAACGGGAGCCGAGGGGTCTACCCCTGATCAGGCCAAACTGAAAGAGACAGTAAAGGAAGCTATTGCCCAAGAGGTGCATCAGGTCCTGTCTGGAGTGATGCCCGCTCTGCTTGCGGAATTTGTGGAGCAGGTTAAGGGCGACAGTAAGAAGAGTACGGCTTCAGAAAAAGTTGATAAGAAAGGGGCAGTCAAGACTGAGGAGTTGAGCGACGAGGGAGATCGTCTGGGTAACCATGATGGCCCTGAAGTGGAAGAGAGGGCAAAGGGGTGCAGCTACGGGGATTTTCAGAGGTGTAAGCCCCCAACATTTGATGGTACTGGTAACGCTGCCACTGCTCAGCGTTGGATTAGGGAAATGGAAGCCGTACTGAAGATCAGCGAGTGTCGTGAAAACAAAAGGTGAAGTTTGCTTCCCATTCCCTTTTGGATCCAGCACTGTGTTGGTGGGATAACATTGCTGAGTCTTACGGAGAGGAGGCCATTGAGAGGATGAAATGGCCGGAGATGAAGAGGTTGGTGATAGAGGAGTACTGCCCGGAAAGAGAGCTTGACAAGGTCGAGCAAGAGTTTGTGAGTTTGGAGGCTGGAAATATGACTCACCAGGAGTACACTGCAAGATTCAATGAAATGGCACGTCTGGTGCCTGATTTGGTAACTCCTGAAGCCAAAAGGATCAAGAGGTACATACAAGCGTTGCCCCTAGACATTCGTAGGGACATGGTCACTGCTCGACCTAGTAATTTTAGGTCAGCAGTGGACCTCATGGAAGGTTGTATGATCATCGCAGGCCGGTGATAGTGGGTGAGATGAAGAAGGCTTGGAATAACAATGGGAAGAGATATGGAAGTAGTGGCCACCAACCGGGGAACAAGAAAGCAAGGGTGGAAGCAAAACAGATGGTTGTGAAGGGGGTCGAGGAAGTTAAGAACTGTGGGAAGTATGGGAGGAGGCATCCCGGAGAGTGCCGATTGGGTAGCCATGGGTGCTACCGGTGTGGGAAAATGGGTCACATGGCTAGGGAGTGCCGGAAGTAAACGAGTGCTTTAACTGCCATGAGTCGGGGCACTACAGCAGGGATTGCAAGAAAGCCAAGCCGGGAAGCTCGGGCACGAGCAGGGGTGATGACAAGGGGGATGATGGAAAGCCCAAGGTCAAGGCAAGGGCTTTCACCATGAACTAGAAGGAAGCAAGGAAGGACCCGGACGTAGTGTCAGGTACGTTCCTTGTCAATGATGTTTGCACCTCCATATTATTTGATAGTGGTGCCAGTAAGAGTTTCGTATCTGTGCCCTTCTGTGCTACACTAGATGTCCAAACTAAGGGAATAGATGATGCCTTCGAAGTAGAAACAGCCGATGGTAAGTCCATTAGAATAGTCAGGATGATAGAGGACTGCCACATTAAACTAGGAGGCCATTACTTTCCTGCACGATTGTTTGTTATGCCCTTAGGAGGTTTCGATGTCGTACTAGGGATGGATTGGTTAGCTGCCCACGATGCTAACATAGTATGCCAACAGAAGATGATCCGATTAACGGCTCCAGATGGTACTTCGGTTACGATCTACGGTGATAACGATTGTAAGGTTCCAAGGATCATTTCCATGATCAAGGCGGAGAAATGTATGAGGCGAGGGTGCGGAGCTTATCTAGCGTATGTCAAGGATGTCAAAGATAAGGCGAAAGAGTTGTCCGATGTGCCAGTGGTGCGGGACTTTCCTGACGTATTCCCGGAGGATCTGCCCGGAGTACCACCGGACAGGGAGATAGAGTTTCAGATTGACTTACTGTCAGGAGCCTAACCCATTGCCAAAGCACCCTACCGCCTAGCTCCGTCCGAGATGAAGGAGCTCATGTCACAACTGCAGGAACTCCTTGACAAGGGATTCATTAAGCCCAGCATTTCTCCATGGGGCGCTCCCGTGCTGTTTGTGAAGAAGAAGGATGGCAGCATGAGGATGTGTATAGATTACAGGGAGTTGAATAAGCTGACCGTGAAGAATCGGTACCCTCTACCCCGGATAGATGATCTATTTGATCAGTTGCAAGGGGCAAGTTGGTTCTCCCGAATAGATCTCCGATCCGGATATCACCAACTGAAGGTAAGGGAGCAAGATATCCCAAAGACGGCCTTCCGAACGCGCTATGGCCACTACGAGTTTCTGGTTATGTCTCTCGGGCTAACCAATGCTCCTGCGGCATTCATGGACTTGATGAATCGCGTGTGCCGCCCGATGCTGGACAGATCGGTGATAGTATTCATTGATGATATCCTGATATACTCAAAGAACGAAGGAGATCACGCTTGTCATATCAAGGAGGTGTTAGAAACTTTACGAAGGGAGAAACTGTATGCGAAGTTCTCTAAATGTGCCTTCTGGCTACGGGAGGTACAGTTTTTAGGGCACGTTATAAATTCCGAGGGAGTAATGGTTGATCCAGCGAAAGTTGAAGCAGTTACGCAATGGAATTCCCCGAGGACGCCATCCGAAATCCGTAGTTTCTTGGGATTGGCTGGTTATTATAGAAGGTTCATCAAAGATTTCTCGAAGATAGCTTCCCCATTAACAAGGTTAACGAGGAAGAACGTGGTGTTCGACTGGGGAAAGGAACAGGAAGATGCGTTCCAGGAATTGAAGGATAGATTAACCAAAGCTCCTATACTAACCCTACCGGAGGGAGATGAAGACCTAACGGTATACTCCGATGCTTCTTACTGCGGGTTAGGCTGTGTGTTGATGCAAAGAGGGAAGGTTATAGCTTACGCATCCAGACAGTTAAAGGACACAGAGGTTAACTACCCGGTTCACGATTTGGAACTTGCCGCAGTAGTGTTCGCATTAAAGATCTGGAGACACTATTTGTATGGAACTAAGTGCGCCATATTTACCGACCACAAAAGTCTGAAATATTTCTTTGATCAGAAGGACCTAAATATGAGACAGAGGAGGTGGTTGGAGTTGATAAAGGATTACGACTGTGAAATCCATTATCACCCGGGTAAGGCGAACGTGGTAGCCGATGCCCTGAGCCGAAAGGAAGGATATGAACCGATCCGGGTGAAGGCATGCCAACTAGTAGTGACCCCAGATGTTATGAGGATGATAAGCAAAGCTCAAATGGACGCTTTAAAAGAGCAGCAAATCAATAAGGAAAGGATGGTGGGAAAAGTGGATGAATTGGTAGAAAACACCTTGGGCGTTAAGACCTTCCATGGCAGGATATGGGTTCCGAAGCATGGTGACTTGCGGGAAAAGATTATGGATGAAGCGCACAAGACCCGCTACTCAATACATCCAGGCGCAAATAAGATGTACCATGATTTGAAGAAAGATTATTGGTGGCCTGGGATGAAAAGAGATGTGGTTGCGTATGTAAACAAATGTCTCACGTGCCTACAGGTGAAGGCTGAGCACCAAAGACCTTATGGTTATATTCAGCCATTAGAATTGCCACAGTGGAAGTGGGAACATGTTACCATGGACTTCATCACCAAACTACCCCGCACTACAAAAGGGCGTGACGCGATATGGGTGGTTGTTGATAGACTGACTAAAAGTGCGCATTTCCTGCCAATCAAGGAAGCAATTAGTTCAGAAAAGCTCGCTGAACTATTTATCCGAGAAATTGTGGCGCGACATGGTATGCCCGTATCGATTGTTTCAGATAGGGATACGCGGTTCACCTCAAAGTTTTGGAAAAAGTTCAATGAAGAGATGGGTGCGAGGTTGCATGTTAGTACCGCATACCACCCACAGACCGATGGGCAATCGGAAAGAACGATCCAGACACTGGAGGATATGCTTCGGGCATGCATTATCGAATTTGGCGGTAATTGGGATGATCATCTGCCACTAGCAGAGTTCTCCTATAACAACAGCTACCACGCCAGTATTAAGATGCCCCCATATGAGTTATTGTACGGTCGACGGTGCAGAACTCCTATTTGTTGGGGTGATGTCGGATAGAAGGAGCTAGGAAGCTTAGAAGTTGTGGAAGCCACAACGGAAAAGTTGGAGAAAATCAAGGCGTATATGAAGGCTGCCAAGGATAGACAAAAGTCATACGCCGACAAAAGAAGGAGACCGATAGAGTTCAGCGTGGGTGACCGGGTAATGCTAAAAGTGTCACCATGGAAGGGAATCATCCGATTTAGGAAGAGGGGGAAACTGAGTCCCAGGTTCATCGGACCATTCGAGGTACTAGCACGAGTTGGGGACGTAGCTTACAGGCTAGACCTTCCAGAAGAATTAAGTGGGGTTCACCCTACCTTTCACGTGTCGCACTTAAGAAAATGTTTAGCACCAAATGAGGCAGTCGTACCTCTAGATGACATCGATGTGGACGAGAAGCTGAACTATGCAGAACAACCAGTGGCTATACTGGATCGGAAGGAGAAACAATTGAGAAATAAAGTAGTCAAGCAAGTCAAGGTGCAATGGAAACACCGGAAAGGGTCGGATGCCACCTGGGAATCCGAGGAGGAAATGAGACGCCAATACCCCGATCTGTTTAATGACGAGTCAGGTTTCGAGGACGAAACCTAAATAAGGGGGGGAGACTTGTAACGCCCCGAAATTTCCCGAAACGAGCCATTTAATAATAATGGGCTTTTAAGGGTTAATTTAAGAAATAAAGGGGTAAATTAGTGGGCTATGGATCAAATTAGCCTTAATGGGCTAGACTTGATGGGTTTAAGGGCCCTAACCAGCCCTTAAACATGCATGATCAGATCCATCTCCTCACTTCAACCCTAGCCACCAAAATTTCGTAGAGAGAGAAAGTAGAGAGAGAAAGTGGGAAGAACTCAAGATTTGAGCTTGGAAGATTGAAGGATTGAAGAGCTGGGTGTTTGGAACATCAAAACCCAAGGGAATAGCAACAAAACAAGGTAAGAATCGACCTCTAAGTCCTTCTGTAGATCAAACCCGGATTCTAGGGTTTTGGGGTTTTGAAAAGTTTAAAGAAACACATAAAGGTCGAATTTTTACGTATGAAAACGTGTAAAAAGCTTAGATTTGGTTTCATGGAAGGTAAACTAAGGATTTGGACGTAAAAAGTTAAGATTTTGGGTTAAAAACGGGCTGGATCTGAGTTTTTGTTCATCCAGCGAAACTGGGCCCCGATCCAGCGAATTTAAGCCTTTAACCAGCGAAACTGCACATTAGTTCAGCGAGACTAGGAGAAGTTCCAGCGAAACTACAGTTTCGCTGGGGCGAAACTATAGTTTCGCCGGTAATCTCGCTAAGACCCAGACTAACCTATAGACCTTACGAGAATAGGGAATTCCAACGAAAGTTGGGCGCTCAAGGTAGCGAATCTGTCTAGCGAAACTAGCAGAAGTGCTGCCCAGCGAAACTGCAGGCGAAACTGTAGTTTCGCTGTAGCGAAACTATGGGCGAAACTATGAAGAAAATGACGTTTTTGCATGTTAACTTTCGTGCAGCTAGAGCATTCAGGCTATAGCCTAAGTGACTTAGAATTTAAGCTACTTGGACGAGTTCAGGTGAGTTCTAGATCCCCTATTTTATACATGTTTAAATGTTTTGGGGCGGTATGCATACTAAGATACATACTTTTTATCATCAGTTCTTTTAAAGTAAAGCTTTACATACTATCTTATATGAGAAATGGGGTGTTATAATGAATTGATAGTGTGTTTTTCCTTATCGAGATATAACCTTGTAGTGATGAATTGCCTTCGAGATGTGTTGTGTTATATATATATATATATAACTTAAATAAGAAAGTGAAACGTAAAGAAAGGTTATGTGGCCCATAACGTGTACCTGGATAAAGTAAAGTCTTGCAAGTAAAGTCCTGCAGGCAAGGGATAAAGTAAAGACTTGCAAGCAATGGCTAAAGGAGGGTTGCATTTGTTGTGCCCTCACCCGGATAAAGTAATGCTCGAACAGGCAGGTCTGTAAGCCCCGAATTGGCATGACAATAATGGCCCGATCGAGTACGACTGTAAGCCCTTAATTGGCGTGTCGGTAAAGTCCTAGGCGAGCCTAGGCACCGATAGTGACAGAGAATTGACGGATAAAGAAGAGTAATAAATAACAAGAAATGAAAAGTAATGATAAAGTATCGATAAAGTGATAGCCTGTATGTATTGATGCTCGATAGATGAGAATTATTTTCAACTGATACAGTTAATATCTCTTACAAAAGTTATTTAGCAAAGTAAACCTAGAATTCACTCAGCGAAGCTGACTTTTGTATGCATATCAGTTGACAGGTAAGAGTAGAGTCATGGAATAGAGGCATGGGATTGAAGCTTCTTGGCACTAGAAGACTGGCATCCCTGAAGAAGAAAAGCTAAACAAAGGACTCCTAAATAGTTTTGAGGATAAAAGACGATGTTTATATTTTATTTGTAATGAATTGAAATTACAGTATTTTCCGCTGCAATATATATTTATACATATATGAGTAAATGATTGTCTTAAACCAATGCTAAGCTGTGAATGACCAACTGTGAGGTTCCCCTGAGAAAGGTGGGCCTTACATGAATGTTCTGAGTCATTAGTTGTTCCTTCAGAACAAATTCCTAATCAGGAGCTGGAAGAATCATTGAGTTCTCCATTATCTTCATCTTCTTCAGAAACTATACATACACCAATAGAAGTCATTCAAGTTCCATTTGAAAAATCTCCAAATATGTCTATTGCTTCTGAAACTCCTATTTCAGATGACACACTTGATGAAAATATTGTGTATCAATCTAGACAATCTAAAGAAGTTCTTGACAATGTTGAACACATTACTAATTTGGAAGATGGGATGGTTGCAGATGATATTCCTTAATTAAGAATACATAAAACTCATCCAACTGAAGCAATCATTGGTCCATTGTATGAAGGTGTAATTACCAGAAGTCGATCAGGAGCAATCAACACTTGCCTATATGCTTGCTTTCTCTCACAAATAGTGCCCAAGAATGTGGAAATGGCACTCAAGGAAAACAGTTGGATAGAAGCAATGCAAGATGAGTTGATGCAGTTTAAGAAGCTGAATGTTTGGCATCTTGTTGAACTTCCAAAGGATAAGCTTCCGATTAGAACAAAGTGGATATTTTGAAACAAGACGGATGAAAAAGGTGTTATCGTTCGGAACAAAGCACGTCTTGTGGTGCAGGGATTTTATCAAGTTGAAGGATTGGATTATGAAGAAGTGTATGCTCCAGTTGCAAGACTTGAAGCAATACGCATATTCTTAGCCTTTGCTTCTTACATGAACATCAAGGTGTATCAAATGGATGTTAAAACTGCCTTTTTATACGGGGAAATGAAGGAAGAAACCTATGTTTGTCAGCCTCCAGGATTTGATGATCCAGATCATCCTGATTATGTTTACAAGTTGGATAAGGCATTATATGGTTTACATCAAGCACCTCGTGCTTGGTATGCAACTCTGACTGAACATTTGCTTGCAAATGGTTATTCACGAGTCACAATTGATCAAACCTTATTCATTCGTAAATCAGGCGATGATATTATTCCGGTTCAAATCTATGTCGATGATATTATTTTTGGCTCTACAAATGATAGTATGTGCACGGAGTTTGAAGAAGTGATGAAGAAGAAATTTGAGATGAGTTCCCTTGGCGAAATTTCTTTTTTCTTGGGTATTCAAGTTACTCAATCTGAGACTGGTATTCTCATCCATCAAGAAAAGTATGTTCAGACTATTCTTGAGAAATACAAGTTTCAAGATTCCAAAGTAGCACCAACTCCAATGGCTTCTCGTCCTACTCTTACTCCAGATCCATTAGGAGAATCAGTTGATCAACATCTGTACAGATCAATGATTGGTTCCCTTATGTATCTCACTGCAAGCATGCCGGATATCATGTTCCCTGTTTGTCAGTGTGCCCGCTATCAGAGTGATCCAAAGGAATCACACATGAAAGCTGTCAAGCGGATTTTCCAGTATCTCAAGGGTCAACCCAAACTTGGTCTTTGGTATCCTCGAAATTTCGATTTCAATTTATTTGCTTATACTGACAGTGATTATGGTGGTTGTAATTTAGACAGGAAATCGACCACAGGAGGATATCAATTCTTGGGCAACCGACTCATTTCTTGGCAGTGTAAAAAGCAGAACACTGTATCCACATCCACTACCGAAGCTGAATATGTGGCTGCCTCGAGCTGTTGTTCCCAGCTTGTCTGGTATCAACAACAACTTCTCGATTATGGCCTCAACATTTATGGCACACCCATTTGGTGTGATAACACGGCAGTTCTGAACATCGTGAAAAATCCCATTCAACACTCCAAAACTAAACACATTGACATCCGTATCCATTTTTCCGTGACTGTTTTGATCGCAAACTTATTCATTTAAAACAAGTGTCGTCAACCGAAAACATCGCTGATTTATTTATCAAGGCATTTGATCATTCTCGATTTGATTTCCTTGTGCAATCATTGGGAATGATTAACTTTGGATAAATGGTTTAATGAATCTTCACAAAAAGATTTTTTTTTTTAATAAAGAATAAAATTGCAATTGTTTCTTTTTCTTAATAGGACAATCACAATTTTAGGGGGAGAAAATTAGAAAAACAAGTTCTGAAAAATATTTTTGGTCTTAGGGGGAGTTAAGATCAAAGGATTGCCAAAATAAAAAGAAGAAATTTTCATACTGAAATGAGAAATGATATTAAAAAGTTCTAAAAGAGTCTAAGTACTTTCAAAGGCTTAAATACGAATAGACTTGGATTATGATTGATATGTCGATAGGCTTTGCTTTCAGAAATGAAAAGATCATAATTGAGTGATTACACTTGAATTAAAGAGATATGAATTAGTGGGGAACATATCAGGATTCTGTGACAATGACAAAAATGTTGTAACACAGACTGAGAGATATAATCTTGTCATACTCAAGCCTGTATGTGTTTGATTCAGTGATTATCATAACTATATATATATATATATATATATATATATATATATATATATATATAAAAGATAAAAATACAAAAAGACAAAAAGAAAGAAAAATAAAAAGAAAATAATTGAGCAAAAAGATGCCAACAAAGGCCATATAGGATATAAGATGCCAAGAAGCACAACAAATCAAAAGATATGTCTAAAAGACATACATACTATATGGTATATATTTTCTATTTTGAGAATATGCTCTGACCATGGAAGGCAAAATCAAAAGATGGGGCATGTAAGTCTGGATGGCTTGTAAGTCCTAAACATCTTGAGAGGGCAGACGTAAGTCCGGATGGCTGTCAGTAAGTCCTTAAACTTGTTAATATTCCGGGTTAAGAAATATTTCTCAGGCTAGTTATGCTCAAATAGTTATATTTTAGGAATAAACAAATGGTATCACTGATCAACAATGCATGGTTTAAGTCAAATTGGGGTGACTTGAAATCTCGACAGTGTCTTGAAGGATAACAATTATATTACAGAGTTCTGATTGTGGGATCCACTGACTTATATTAAATAAACACAAAACATGATATATATCACTCATTATGTTTCTGAGTAAAACCTGAAGTATAAGTTTAAAGGGACAAAAGATATTGACAATCAACTTAACCAGTTATTTTAAATAAAGCCGGACAGAGTCTTAACTTGATAAAGAACTATATGATCTCATTATGAAAATTCTTACAAAACAAACAAATCCGATCTTGATTCTCTATTTGTTTTCATTATTTTGTTATTTTGTGTGTAAGTGTTTTTCATTTTACTTTTGTGTTATGTTACTTTTTAAGACAAATAAATAACAAGATAAATTTTGAAAATTGAAGATTCATTAAATTAATTGATCACTTGGTAAATAAAAATTATGTTGACATAATTAATTAAGAATAAAAGGATTGATAGTTTTGAAAAATAAGAAAGATTTTAAAAGTTAAAAATTCTGAAAAAAAACAGTTCATCTCGCGCGAAATGGGGTTGTCACGCGAAAGATTGTCTCGCGAACAGACTTGTCGCGTGAATTGCCTCGGGTTTAAATACCACAGGAACTTAGACGAAAAACATTTTCGCTCAAACCACACCCGAAAAACCTCTTCGCTTCGCATCAGAAAACATTTTTCGCTTCACATCTGAAAATCAAATTCTGAGATCTTTTAGTTCGTACTTGATTGTTCTGATTCTCATATTTGTTCACATTACAATCAGAGTGTGTTTTAAAGGTATAACATGTTTGATTTGGTTACTATAGAGATCTAATGTAAAAGGAACTTAACAACTTGAAATTAAAATCTTAAAAAATGGACTTAAAAGATGAAATTGAAAGATGAAATAGATCTAATGGACTTAGGCGACAGTGATGGACTGAATTTCATGGATTAAAATCGAGTTTTGAACTGTTAATTTGAAATTTGTGTTGTGCGAATCGCACAAGGAAAAGGAACAGACGCGAAAGGGTGGTTTCGCGTGATTACTGTTTTCGCGTGATTCTAGATTTTTCTTGATTTTTCTGGAAACATGATATTTCGCGTGAAAGTTGTTTTCGCAAGATCTTTGACTTTCGCGTGAAATTGTCTTTCGCCTGATACTAAATCTCGCACGAAAATAAACTGTCGCATGACATATACATTTCGCACGACATGAGTTTTCGCATGACAGAAAGTTTTGCAATTTTTCTAAGTGTTGATGTTGTTGTTTTACAATTGGTATTATCTCATAAACTTGGTCTTTGTTTGATAAAACTTAATTGCTAAATCTTTACAAGTGTCTAAAACATTTAGTACGAATGAACAATTTCATGTTGTAATTTTGTCTAAGTGTTGACAATGTTTTTGGTATATAATTAAGTTATTTTAAAGTGATCTAATCATGATTTTTTTTTGTGACAATGCAGATGACACAAATGATTTTCAATAAAAATCATAATTGTGTTGCATACTTAGATGATGTTCCAGAAGGAAAGGAACTGTTTTCATCGATGATCGAAGGACTGAAGAATTCTCGCATTGTTAATGCTATATCTGCTGACCCAGCCATATATTCTGAGCTGATAGATTCTTTCTGGAGCACTGCTGCTCTAGAAAAAAACCAAGCTGGTAATCAAGTTATCACCGCTACTGTCAAGGATAAAAAAGTGATAGTTTCCTAATCTATACTGAACCGAGTTCTTCTGTTTGATGATCAAGAGGGTGCACCTACAAGACTGGATGATGATATAGTGATTGACTTCTGACTCGTATGGGATACGAGTACAGATATCCCAGTTTGGAAAAGAAGTGGCTACCACCGTATTGGAAGTATCTTTTTCATGTAGTCATTCATTGTTTGAGCAATCTTAAAGCTGGCATGGATAGTTTGAGTGCTGTTTTTGGCTCATTATTAGTTTCTCTGGTTGATGATCTACCTTTCAGTATCTCTGGAGTAATCTTCCAGGAGATGGTTAAAAACGCCACAGCCAATCCAGGAAGGAAGTTCATTATGTACCCACGGTTTGTCCAGTTGGTGATCAATGATGCTTATCCTGAGCTTGCCACTCAGAGATCTCCAAAATATGTTGTACAAACGATCAAGAAGGAGATTTTTACACATCTCACTGGAGCCAGAGGAAACAAATGCTCTGGTGAAAGTTTTGCTAAGATTGGAAAATTTTCTGAGATTGAAGAAGATATTGGTGAGTCTGGAGAAGATGCTCATACTAATGAAGCACAGACTGGCACTTCTACGTCTGGTGCTAGAGATGACTTAGATGAGGAGATTGAAAAGTTATTCGAAGATGAGCCTGTAAATGAAGAAAGAATGGAAGGAATAGTTCATTTTGCTTCCAGTTCAGAGACGGCTAGTGATCAAATAGGGAATGTTCCTTATGTGATCCAAACTGATCAAACACCATCTACTCCAACCTCTTCAAGACCTAATGATGAAGACAGGGATACAGATTATGTCCCGGAGGATTCTCCTAGTACATCAAGGAGAAAACGTATGGCAAATAAGAGAGATTCCACAGTAAGAAAAAAAGGTCGAGGTATTATTCCCAGGAGACCATGAACTTATGTGGTTATTACTGAGTCTGAACAAGAGCAGACTGCTATTGAGACTACTTCTGCTCCTGAAACAGAAACAGTTCCTGTTTCTGAAGCAGCTAATATTTCTGAGTCTGGTTTCTCTACTCCTCCAAGGAAAGAAAATTTAGAATTTGATGTTCATACGTTCTTGAATACTCCTCCAGATTTTCAAAGGAGAGAAGAATCAACAAGTACTCCTCGTTCGATAACTTTAGAAGAAAGAGCAAAAAACTTGGAGAAAGAAAGCTTTGAGAATGTTAAGATGATTGCTGAATTGAAAAAGGAAAATGAAGAAAAGATGAATCTGATTAACATGATTCATCTTGATTCAGCCATTAAAGACACAAGAATAGTCTCTCTCGAACAACAAATGAAGAACTTGTTTGATTATTCATCAGGATTGGAGAAACAACTGAATGAGCTTAGAGAATTTATATCTCAGACTTATTTTCATCAACCACCTGTCATAAGGTCTACTACGGTGATTGGAGAGTCAAGTAGGCGTTCTCCAAGCCCATCCCCTGCTGAAACTATTCCAGAAAGAGAAACGGTCAACGAAGCTCAAACTTCTAATGAACAGCCAAGTGTTAGTACTACTGAAGATGTTCCAATTTCATCTGAAGTACCTATCACTGAGGCTTTCACTTCTACAGCTTTTGTTGAGCCAGAACATATGATGCCTTTGCCTGTTATTAATGAAGAAGAGGATGAAGATTTGCTTGATTATGGGGATTCAGATGATGATGAGGATGATGATGACAATGATGATGATGATGGTGGAGATGATAGTGGAAATGATGGAGGTAATGATGATGGAGGTAATGATGATGGAGGTAATGATGATGATGGAGGTGATGCTGCAGGATTATCTTCGAGTCCAACTGGTGATACTAACACTGATAATGTCAATCGACCAAGTGTTAGTAATCCAGAAGGATATGATCCACTTGACCCTGCTACTGAAAGTTTGTATGAAAAGGAATTGTATTCTTTTCAACAATCTTCATCAGGAGTTGTCGAAGAAGAATTTGATGTGTTTGATGATTTGGATGATCAGAATGAATATACTGATATATTTGGGAACAACCTTCAGGAGTTATTCAAAGATATTAATCTTGAAGAAGGAGAAATCCCTACTAAGACTGTGAGTGGTTCAACTCCTACTGATTCAACCAAGAAAGATTCTACTGGTCAAATTGCATTATACACTAGAGGAGGTCTGATGTTCAAAGCACCACCACCACCTACTGAAGCTCATTTTCTGTTTATTTCAAAACCAAAGCAGAAGTATGGTGAAATGTCTCATGTGATTAGTTGGGGATATGATGGAGAGAAAAGGTTGTATGTGATAAAAAAAAGAATGGAGAAATCGATTATTTGAAGAGCACACAAGACTTTCATACTCTACGTGCTGCTGATCTCTACTCTATGGGCAAAGCTCCGTTTTTCAATGAAAGTTACCATAGTGAAGCTGAATTGATGAGATCAATGATATGAAGGGAGATGCGAACAAACTTCAAGGACTTTAAAACTGCCAAATCAAAGGTGATTGATGACTCTACAAGAATAGATGAAAAGACTAAAGCTCCAATGAAAATAAGAGTCTATCAACATCCAAAATTCATCAGAAAAGTCCCAGTGCATGCTCCAGTTCCTCCCAATTCTTTGAAGCAATTACTTTCATGGAGATGTGAGAAGGATTCAGGTCATGCTGTGATCAGATGTACTGACAGGTCATTTAGAATAATTGATCCAGCTGACTTAATGAAGTTTGGCAAAGACGACTTAATCAAGCTCTTACACTGCCCCATTTCAACTGATGAGTCAGTTTATTTTCTATCTTGCCAGTATGTGTGGATGACGGATCGAATCCTTAGAAACAAATGGTATGCTTATTCAGGCTCGTACAAGAAGGCTAACGTTGATTTTGATTGATTATGTTTCACCGAGCCTAGGGGGAGATTGTAGAAGACTAATCAAGGCTCGGCAAAACATTTGAAGACTGAATGAAAACGAATTCTGAAGACAGGTTGTGCGAAAGTCAGACTCACGCGAGAAGCAGCTCTCACGCGACAACTGTCTCCACGCGATAGGAAAAGCCGCGCGAAAAGCAAGTCGCGCGAGAACTTTGTGTTTAGTATAAATAGCTTAGTTTTCGTTTTGTAATTAAGCTTTCGTTCATTTATCACTTCTGTACTGTGCGATTTCGCACAAGACCTGTAATAGGTTTCTTTTGCTCAATTCAATATCATTTTGTGACCAATTCGATTCTTCTTTCAATCCATGTTTACATTCCGCATTCACATGATTGAGATGTGTGTTGATTGTTTCTTAGGAGATTTTCAAGGTTTTACAAGTAATGTTTACAAGTTTTAATTATTATTAATCTACACCTTTAATTAGTATATTTTATAAGAATTAACCTAAAATAACGCTTGTAAATAATTTATGAAATTATAAAATCTTTATAATTTCCATAATTATCATGGTTTATCCATAATTAAAGATGATATAGTGTCCAATAATAAATTAATAATTTAAATTATTATTTAGAGTCCATTTTTATAAAAATAACTATTTATAACATTTGTATATAATATTTTATAAAAATTATTGTGGTGTTTTTAATAAATAAAGTTATAGAAAATTAACTAGGTAACTTTTAAAATAAGGAGAGTTTGTAAAACTTATTTTTATAATTTTTATAATTTTTATATATTTTTATATAGCTGAAAAAAGGAATTAAAAAAATAAATGTGGGTGTCCGGGGTCGAACCCGGGACCTCACAGTTTGCATGTGAACGGGGAACCAGTGAACCAGGCATACAGCCGCGATAGAAACACGGGTTTCAATTCTTTTAAACACAATCCAAATGATTTCCCCAATTCGTTATGAACCCTAATTCGACTTGAATCAAATTCATCCCCAATTCGATGTTATTACCTATCGAATTCATGGGGCTTTTGTTCCCCTTGTAAAAATAAGTGTGTAGGAGGGTTTAATTACCTGAATTGAAGCTTGAAATGTGATGTTCGATCCATTGCAGGTCGCGGCCAAAGGGGTTGATCGGAGGTGGTGTTTCAATGTGTTTCAGATCAATTTGAGAGTTGTGATGATATAGGAACAGATAAGCGACTGATTAGGCGAAGTTAATTTGTTTATTATTGATTGTTAGTGCGATTTGTGGCTGGAAAAGTGGCCGAAAGTGTAGATCGCACTAACCGTCTCCATTTTTCAAATTGAAGTGGGGTTTAGTGTTCGAATCACCCACTCGAATATGTCGGGAAGGTTCGATCGGGTCAAAACCGCGTTATTTTGGGGTATTTGGTCTCGCCGGAGACACGTCGGAGATTGGCCGGACGGGAGAAGGGTCGACGGGTGGGGGTTTGGGATTTTTAAAGAAATTACACAAATGGCCCCTGAAGTTTATTTTGTTTATTATTTCATGTTTAAAGTTTTAAAACAAGTTTCAAATGTTACATTTTTAACCCAAAACTTTTAGGGTTAGGTTTTTAAATAATAAAATTTTATTTTATTATTATTATTATTATTTATTATTATTATTATTATTATTATTATTATTATTATTATTAATGTTATTATTAATATAATTGTTGAAATTAATATCAACGTATTTAAACTTAATTGTTTATAAAATTAACTTTTAATTAATAAAAATACGAGATGTTACAGTTTAAACCCTATAGGTAACGAAATTTTTCCGGGTTGTCACATCATCCCCTGTTAGAGGAATTTTCGTCCCGAAAATTAAGATGTACTAGCAACATTCTTGAACAGGTTAGGATACTTGCGCATCATTTCGTCCTCTCGTTCCTAAGTGAACTCAGGAGCACGCCGGGAGTTCCACCGAACTCTGACAATCGGAATCTTGCTATGCTTTAGTTGTTCAACTTCCCTATCCATGATTTCAAATGGTTCCTCAACCAATCTGAGTTTCTCATCTACTTGCAGTTCCTTTAAAGGCACAACCAGTGATTCATCGGATAAACACTTCCTTAGATTGGATACGTGAAAAACATTGTGCACACCACCAAGTTCAGCAGGTAGATTGAATTCATAGGCTACTGGGCCGATCCTTCTGACAATTTCAAAAGGCCCCACGTAGCGAGGGTTCAATTTCCCTTGTTTCCTAAAGCGTATAACTCCCTTCCAGGGAGATACCTTTAGCAAAACTTTATCTCCTTCCTGAAATTCAAGTGGCTTGCGGTGTTTATCAGCGTAGCTTTTCTGGCGATCCCTGGCAGTAGCCATGCGTTCTCTTATCTGGACAATTTTGCCATGAGTTTCAAAGATCGATTCTGGGCCAGTAAGTTGACTATCTCCAACTTTTGCCCAGCAAAGCGGTGATCTATATTTACGTTCATATAAGGCCTCGAATGGTGCCGCCTTGATGCTCGAATGATAGCTATTATTATATGAGAACTCTACTAAAGGTAGATGACCTTCCCAGTTCTTTCCAAAATCAATAACACAAGCCCTAAGCATATCCTCAAGAGTCTGTATGGTTCTTTCACTTTGGCCATCAGTTTGAGGGTGATAGGCTGTGCTCATATGTATGCGAGTGCCAAGAGCTTTCTGAAGTTTATCCTAAAAGATAGATGTAAATCGTGCGTCACGATCAGAGATGATAGACACTGGCACTCCATGTCTAGAGATAATTTCTTTGATGTAAATCCTTGCAAGCTCCATCTTGTCTTTCTCACGAACGGGTATGAAATGAGCTGATTTGGTGAGACGGTCAACAATAACCCAAATGGTGTCATTGCCCGTTTGAGATCTGGGTAAGCCAGTGACGAAATCCATGGTTATCATTTCCTACTTCCACACGGGGACTTCTGGTTTGGTCAACATTCCTGAAGGCTTTTGGTATTCGACCTTGACTTTAGAACAAGTCAAACACTTTGAGACATAAGTCGCAATATCTGCCTTCATTCTTGGCCACCAGTAAACAAGTTTCAAGTCATAATACATCTTATCTACACCTGGGTGGATAGAGTACCTAGACTTGTGGGCTTCATCCATGATCAAGTTTCTAAGATTCCCGTATAGTGGTATCCAAATCCTTTCTGCTATAAAGCGTACTCCATCTGAATGAACTTCAAACTGTTGGTCTAGCCCTTGGAGGTTTTCATCTTTAATGTTTTCTTCTTTCAATGCTTCAGTCTGTGCATTCAGAATTTGTGCCGTAGGTTGCTTTGAATGGTAAGTTGTAGGGCTCGTACTCTACGAGGTTTCGTATGTTCTTTCCTACTCAAAGCATCAGCCACAACATTTGCTTTACTGGATGGTACTTGATGGCACAATCATAATAGTTTAGTAGTTCAAGCCATCTCCTCTGTCTCATATTCATCTCCTTTTGATTATACAAGTGTTGAAGACTCTTGTGGTCGGTATAGATAGTGCACTTAGTACCGTACAGGCAGTGTCTCCATAGTTTAAGAGCAAACACAACTGCTCCTAGTTCTAGATCATGAGTTGCATAGTTCTTTTCATGAGCCTTTAACTGCCTTGAGGCATAGGCTATGACTTTGTCCGTTGCATCAAAACACATCCCAGTCCCTGAACGGAAGCATCACAGTAGACTACAAAGTCTTTAATGCCGTCAGGTAAGGATAGTATAGGTGCACTGCATAACTTCTGTTTCAGTGTTTGAAAAGCAGCTTCTTGCTTAAGTCCCCAATGATATGCTACTCCCTTTTGGGTGAGCATGGTCAATGGTTGAGCTATCTTGGAGAATCCTTCGATAAATCTCCTATAATAGCCGGCTAGGCCAAGAAATTGTCTAATTTCTGTTGGATTAGAGGGTGTAGGCCAACTTTTGATGGATTCAATTTTAGCTGGGTCTACATGAATGCCATTAGCATCAATCACATGACCAAGGAATTGAACTTCTTTTATCCAGAAATCACATTTTGAGAACTTAGCATAGAGCTCC
Source organism: Flaveria linearis (assembly GCA_024085815.1). Classification (NCBI taxonomy): domain Eukaryota; kingdom Viridiplantae; phylum Streptophyta; class Magnoliopsida; order Asterales; family Asteraceae; genus Flaveria; species Flaveria linearis. The sequence continues at coordinate 21,706,487 of CM044017.1, read as the reverse complement.
TCTCTTTTTAGTAATTCAAGGATTAATCTTAGATGTTCCTCATGCTCATGCTCATTTTTAGAATAGATCAAGATGTCGTCAATGAAGACAATGACAAACTTGTCTAGATAAGGCTTGTATACACGATTCATGAGGTCCATGAATACGACAGGTGCATTTGTTAGCCCAAAGGGCATGACTGTGAACTCAAAGTAACCGTATCGAGTTCTGAAGCCGTCTTCATAATATCTTCATCCCTGACTCTCAGCTGATGATAGCCGCTTCTAAGATCTATCTTTGAATAAATGCTTGAACCTTGAAGTTGGTCGAATAAGTCGTCAATACGTGGCAAGGGATAACGGTTCTTGATTGTCACTTTGTTCAGTTCTCGATAATCAATGCACGTCCGGAAGGTTCCGTCTTTCTTCTTTACAAACAACACTGGTGCTCCCCATGGTGACGAGCTAGGTCTGATGAATCCTTTATCCAGGAGTTCCCTAAGCTGGTCAGATAGTTCTTTTAGTTCAGAAGGTGCGAGATGGTATGGTGCCCGAGCTATAGGTGTAGCTCCAGGTGTTAACTCAATTGAGAACTCGACCTCTCTTCTAGGGGGCAAACCAGGCAGTTCATCAGGGAACACTTCAAGAAATTCCCTGATGACTTGTACATCTTCAATATTCCTCTCCTTCTTATCTTTATCAGTGACTAAGGCTAGGACAACATTATGTCCTTTTCGAAGACACTTTTGAGCCTTCAAGTAGGAAATAACTCCCATCACAACACCAGTCTTATCTCCCTCAACACACAGGACTTCATCATTTGGCAGGGGTATGCGAATCATTCTGTCTTTACATACAATTTCTATGGAGTTTTTGGATAGCCAATCCATACCAACTACCACATCAAAGCTTCCCAAAATAATAGGCATGAGGTCTATTGGTAGGATAGGACCTGATAAACCTAGTGTACAGTTTTTCAGAATTTGTGATGCGGTCAAGGATTTACCATTTCCTAATTCCACTACATATGACTCATCTAGAGGTATAGGTTCCACATTCAAGTGCTTATAGAAAGTATTGGATACGAAGCTTCTATCAGCTCCCGTGTCAAATAAAACTATAGCATAAACATCATTTACCAAAAATTTTCCCACAATAATGTTAGGGTCTTTTAGAGCCTCACCTTTGCCAATCACGAAGGCTCTGCCCTTGGCTGTATCTTTCTTTTCTCCAGTGCAATCTCTGGCAACATGGCCCTTTTCTCCACATCAGAAACACGTAACTCCCTTCTTACCATCATTCTACTGATTACTATCTTTCTTTCCTTGATCTTGAGTCTTGGTCCTACATTCAGGAGCGGTGTGCCCCTTCTTGTGGCATTTGTAGCAAATGACCGCAGTACACTTGCCATGGTGACGCTTGTTACACCTCTGACATCTAGGCGAAATACCCTGATTGTCACTTTTCTTTTCTGGATGTTGCTTCTTGTTTGCACCTTGATTCTCACTTTCTTTAGAATCTTCGAACTTTCTCTTTCCTGAGCTTTCAGCAGCAGCACCCTTACCCTTGATCCTTGGTGGCAACTTCCCTTGAGCCATAGCCTCATTAGTCAGCTTGTGAGCTATCCTAATGGCCTATTAGATAGAAGTTGGGTTGGAGGAAGTGACCATAGAATGAATGACTGGAGATAGTCCACGAATATAGCCTTTAATTCTTCTGTGAGCAGGCTCCATCATATGTGGGCACAAAGTTGCATACTCATGATTCTCGGTGGTATAAGTTTCAATCTCAGATCCAACCATCTTGTGGTTCCAGCACTCTGTTTCAAACTTTTATACTTCTTCCCTCGGACAGTACTCTTCCCTCATCAGTTGTTTGAATTCATCCCAAGCCATAGCATTGGCTAGTGGGAGAGTAAGTTTGAAACTTCAATCTTCCAAAACGAGAGTGCAGCTCTGCTCAATGCTCTTGAGGCATACTTTGTCCTACTCGCATCTGGACATTCAGATATAGCAAAGATGGACTCACATTTCTCAAACCACCTTATGAGCCCAATAGCCCCTTTTGCCCCAGTGAAGATATCGGGCTTGCAGTATAGGAACTTCTTATAGGAATAGTGATGACCATTCTGAGCAGTCTGAATGGCTAGGGCTGCAGCAACACCTTGATTGACCAAAACTTGTATTTCTTCAGGAGTCATCCCTCTTGGGACAGTTCCTCTACCGCATCCTCTGCCTCTGCCTCTGCCCGCTGATGCGTCCATCTATCATGAAATTGTTTGGTGAGAATTCACACTTTGATATATTCAATAGATGCATTCTATATCAAATATTAAAAGTATGGACAATTACTGTAAGATAGATGGGAATTTAAAAAAATGGGTTTTTCGATTAAATTCAGCAAGGCACGAGTACTAGGGAAACAAGTCTCTCTTTAGGTTAGGATAAGTGTAGCTTAGATTACCAAATGGAACACGTCAAGGTAATTTGACCCATTTGCCTTAGAGACTTGTGTATTGACCATAGTTTATCACTCATCCCAGAAATCCCCAGGTAAACATAACTGGTCTCGTAATGAGATTTATACGATATGCTTGCCTTAGCCCGAAGGCCTTTTGCCAGGAAATCCAGAATACAGGTGTCTATGTGTCACACAAGTTTATTTGGTTCATAGAATCAAAACCTCGATAAGATTTTCATAGATTAGACATAAAGTCTAAGGAATTGAACCCACGACGATAAGTGTAGATCCCACATGTCGTTGAGAATAAGTTTAGGAAGTTCATTTATCGGGGAGAGTCAAAGAGTCAAAGTTAAGTTTAGGGAAATAAGTATCTAAGTTTAAGCATATAACTTCTTAATCCTAGTCGATCTGTAACTAAGGAAATTTACTTTGTGCAACTATTTTGTGTGGCTTTAGGCTAGATGCAATTCCTAACTCATTATAACCAATGGCTCTGATACCAATCTGTCACACCCTCAAATTCCGGGTCTGGAATTTATCATGGAGGAGTGAACAAACAGGATCGAACACATTAGTCACACATGAGATGCAGTTATCTATATGATGAAATTAGATAATCATTCTATTAATACTCAGAGAAATAAATATTATACGTAGCGGAAATAAAAGATAGATTGTTTCTTAACAATACGTTTAATCATATCTCAAATAATAAGAAATATGTATCTTGAGCTCTTATATGATCCTACGTGCATGTCCGTAAGCTCCTAGTAGATACCTGAGAATACATGTAAAATCAAGTGTCAACACAGGGTTGGTGAGTTCATAGTTGAGTAAAACATAAATGATAAACCATTAATTATCATCAAGGTAGGATTTACTGTAAAAGTGTGAGTATAAACTACCCACTGGTATCACTTTATATATGAATAGCCTGTCGGAACCCTTTTATAAGGTGAACCCGTTATCTCACATACTAACTAAGTACAAGCCAGCAAATCCTTCACATAGGAATTGCCCATGTATCATAGTTTATTATCCTTTTTATGTGTATATTATATTAGTTATAATAATTTCAAATCAGAGAGAGCAAATCCTCCTTTACATTTATCCTCATATGGGTTGTAAGTGGAAATATAATGGCAAACTTTACACATAGTGCACATCTACCTTCTCAACACAAAACAGTCATCCCGAATGATTATAAGATCTTTGTGCATCTTGGTAAGGACCACATGTCCAAACCTTTGTGGGGTAAGTCACACCCCGATAGTACTATCCAAAAGATCCCTGCTTGTTTATAGTCCAGTATACAGAGAAGGGTTTTCATTGTAACCATATGTAATCATAAATGTGATCAATTATTATTTAACATAATACACAAAAATAATTTGAAATTTCAATTACAACATGTATTCCTCCCCAAAATATTTAAATGATTAAAAAGGAGAATAGTTAAGTATGAACTCACCTCAGTTCTTGTGTGGTGTTGACAAGCTAGTAAATTCCTCCTAAGGTATTATAATTCACATAAGCAAATAGCTACAAGTCCATAACCTAAATAAGTTAGATCTTGAACCTGGAGTTCAATTGATCTAGGGTTTGGTTTTCTGGGATTTGTTATAAACATATAATTAAATCATTTAATTATTTTTGTTTATTCTTTAATAACTAAAGATTTGCATTTCATAAAATTTGATTAATTTAATAATGATTTTAACATATCATTATGCTCTAAATAAATTTTAGACATTATTTAAATATGTAAGTTGTATTTAATTTAGTAAGATTTTATAATTAAATTTATAAAATCTAATTTGTATTTATCTTATCAAATAAGTAATGTTTACAAGTTTTAATTTATTATTAATCTACACCTTTAATTAGTATATTTTATAAGAATTAACCTAAAATAACACTTGTAAATAATTTATAAAATTATAAAATCTTTATAATTTCCACAATTATCATGGTTTATTCATAATTAAATATGATATAGTGTCCAATAATAAATTAATAATTTAAATTATTATTTAGAGTCCATTTTTATAAAAATAACTATTTATAACATTTGTATATAATATTTTATAAAAATTATTAAGGTGTATTTAATAAATAAAGTTATAGAAAATTAACTAGATAACTTTTAAATAAGGAGAGTTTGTAAAACTTATTTTTATAATTTTTAGAATTTTTATATATTTTTATATAGCTGAAAAAAGGCATTAAAAAATAAATGTGGGTGCCCAGGGTCGAACCCGGGACCTCACAGTTTGCATGTGAACGGGGAACCACTGAACCAGGCATACAGCCGCGATAGAAACACGGGTTTCAATTCTTTTAAACACAATCCAAATGATTTCCCCAATTCGTTATGAACCCTAATTCGACTTGAATCAAATTGATCCCCAGTTCGATGTTATTACATATCGAATTCATGGGGCTTTTGTTCCCCTTGTAAAAACGAGTGTGTGGGAGGGTTTAATTACCTGAATTGAAGATCGAAATGTGATGTTCAATCAGTTGCAGGTCGCGGCCAAAGGGGTTGATCGGAGGTGGTGTTTCAATGTGTTTCAGATCAATTTGAGAGTTGTGATGATATAGGAACAGATAAGCGACTGATTAGGCGAAGTTAATTTGTTTATTATTGATTGTTAGTGCGATTTATGGCTGGAAAAGTGGCCGAAAGTTTAGATCGCACTAACCGTCTCCATTTTTCAAATTGAAGTGGGGTTTAGTGTTCGAATCACCCACTCGAATGTGTCGGGAAGGTTCGATCGGGTCAAAACCGTGTTATTTTGGGGTATTTGGTCTGGCCGGTGACACGCCGGAGATCGGCCGGACGGGAGAAGGGTCGACGGGCGGGGGTTTGGGATTTTTAAAGAAATTACACAAATGGCCCCTGTAGTTTATTTTGTTTATTATTTCATGTTTAAAGTTTTAAAACAAGTTTTAAATGTTACATTTTTAACCCAAAACTTTTAGGGTTAGGTTTTTAAATAATAAATTTTATTATTAGTATTATTATTATTATTATTATTATTATTATTAATGTTATTATTAATATAATTGTTGAAATTAATATCAACGTATTTAAACTTAATTATTTATAAAATTAACTTTTAATTAATAAAAATACGAGATGTTACAGTTTAAACCCTATAGGTAACGAAATTTTTCCGGGTTGTCACAGGAAAAGCCACCACCGACCAAAGGTTTTAATTAGAATAGTAATTTCTAACATTTATCTATATGGTTCATAATTGTTGATGAAATTTAGTTTTTTTATTATAATTATTGTAACAAATATAATAATAAGAGCCATACAAGTATTTTTACTATGGTTATATTGGGAATAGTGCTAATATATTAATAGTTTTTGTAGTTTGCGCGTTGTCATATTTATAATTTTCACTACCGGTACTATTATTATGGTATGAAGTTCTTATAACGATATCGTTAGTAAAATTAACGACTATAATAATATCAATCTAACTATGAAGTTATTATACTAATCATGATAGTTGTAAAGTAATATTATTAACATAACCGTTAGCAAATTTGATAATAATGGTATATTTGTATTATCCTTCATTATACATAGATGACACTATTTATATTGTCACTACTAGATTTAGTACATAATAACAGCCATCCCAAAATATTCTTGATAACAATAATATTTGATGAATGATATATATATATATATATACACACACACATATATACATATATATATACATATATATATATAGGGGAGGGATCCAATGAAAACTACTTTATAAATAAAAACTAAAAAAACTATTTTATAACCTTTGATTTTATGATCTATAGTTGATATTAATTGATGTTATTTTAGTAATTAAATATAAAATTATGAGTGTTTAATAAGGCTTTAAGGGCAAGATAGGAAATTAAATAATTGATTCGGTAACCACCATCAATAATTAAAAATTCCTAAATTCACTCATATCTTTTCTCTCACATCACTCCTCTAACATCTTTCATCTCTCATATTTTTTAAACAAGTCTAAAAAATCAAATATAATTTCATTTTTTACTTTGAAGTGAAAAACTACTCTTACGTTGTGTTAATGATCTATATGTAAGGCACATGTACATATATGTAAGTAAGACACATTTACATATATGTTTGTGTTAAATATAACCCACATGTACGTATATGTAAGCGGTGCTTTTTTTGTTTTCCTTTATACATCTACGATTTACATATATGTAAACATATATATGCAAACACATATTGTGGATTATATAATTGTCAACATAAACCCAGAACGTAGAAAAGATGAACGAGGAAAGATATTAGCTTCTTGAACATAATTTTGAACATAATAATGTACATTATTTGCATTTCCTTGTTATAAATATATTGTATTTCATACGAATGACATATATGTAACACTTTAAGTTACATATATGTAAGTCATACCAGTTACCTTTACATAATGTAACACCCGTATTTTCTTTTAAAAGAAATAAAAGAATAAAAGAGAAAGAAAAAGGAAGAAATGAAAGTCAACCTAAAGTGAAAGGGTGAAAAGTGTCAAAGGTGCAAAGTTTGTATTTATTTTATACAAAAAGGTGGCATGGCCGCCCATTATACCCTGCACAACACCATCATTCAACTTTTAGAGAGAGAGAAAGAAGAAGAAGCCTCGGTTTGAGAAGGAGATTCAAGCAGGATTCGAATTCAAGGTAAGAATTCGTGAAATTGAGTTGTTCTTGGCAACCTTAGCCTCGGTTAAATGCTTATTTGTGTTTTTATGTGTTCCAAATGTGTGTTTAGAAGGTTTCCAGGTGTTAGAATCGATTAAAGGAGCTCGGGTGAAGAGTCCTAAGATTTGAAACAACTAAGGTGAGTTTCTAGACCCCTTTTTATCTGTTTTAAACGTTTTGGGGCTGGAAAATGCATGTAAGTATGTTTTTATAAAATTTGGGTTGATACCCGTATGAAATGAATGTATGTATGTTTATGTTTATGTTAGATTTGTGCCTAGAATCATGTGTATATGTTTAGAACTAGGCATTATGATGTTTGGGACTTGGACTATATTTAGACACATGAACAGGTTACTAATATGTCTGAAATTTGGACTTAGAATAGATAAGTAAAAGTTGATGAGTCCACTAGTGGTCATACGACCAACAGTGTGGTCGTATGACCAGAAGATTTTTCTAAGTGTTGCCCAATAGGACTCGTACGACCAACAGTGTGGTCGTATGACCAAGTGAATTTTCTAAGTGTTGAGTCCAATAGGACTCATACGACCAACAGTGTGGTCGTATGACCAAGTCATATTTTTCTAAGTATGTTGAAGAGTCCAATAGTGCTCATACGACCAACAGTGTGGTCGTATGATCAGAACATAATTCTAAGTATGGGATGGTACGACCAATAGTGCTCATACGACCAACAGTGTGGTCGTATGACCAGATGATAATTCTAAGTATAAGATGAAAAGTCCAGCAGTGCTCTTACGCCTAACAGGGCTCATACGCCCAGAGGGCTTATACGCCCAACAGGGCTCAAACGCCCAGAAAACTTAGAATTTTACAGAAATTTCCAGTAAGTCCGAAGTTCGAGGTTTTGACCAGGGTTGACTAGGGTTAATAAATGATGATGTCTCATGCATATAATGATGAGTATGATTAACCCTTATTATTACTGATATTATTATCAGTGTATTATTATTGTTAACAATATTATTAATAAAATATTGTTAAGTATGGTATGATGCTATGAATGATGATAAATGTATGAAGATGAATGTATGATGATGAATGTATAATGAGTGTGTATGTTCCTTGTAATTGTGTATGCTAACTTTCTGAAACTTTACGAATAACGAGAATGAATTAATGAAGTATTATGTATCGTAAAGTGAAAGATAATGAAAGAGGAACATGATGATGGATGCATGTATTAACGAATGAACGCAAAGAAGAATGATGATGAATACATGCATTAATAAATGAATGAATGAACGAAAGTCTTGCATGGTCTAAGGGGCACGAGATGGAATTGACGGTTAAGAAGTCTTGGAAATGGTGCTTGGTTCTAGTAACTAGGCCTATTACGAGCCTTATGGTAGATTATGGACAGTGAGCCATAGTTGCCTTAAGAACAACGGGGCAGTGTCTTTGTGACCTGTCACGGGATAGTTGTTACAGCAGGAGTGGTGACGATCACTCACGGGGTTAACGTGACCCCGGACGAGACGTAGTCGGTCTATGGACAGAGAGCCATAGGGGCAACGAGGTTGTCGGTCTATGGACGGAGAGCCATAGGGGCAACCAGGTTGTCGGTCTATGGACAGAGAGCCATAGGGGCAACCAGGTGTCGGTCTATGGACTGAGAGCCATAGGGGCACCAGGTGTCGGTCTATGGACTGAGAGCCATAGGGGCACCAGACGGATACAATATGCTCTGTCGGCTCATGGGTTGGAACCATAGGGGCAGAGAAGGAAGGTGACCCTTAGAGTTTTGCATGCTTGACGAATGAAAGTTAAAGAACGTACGAATGAATGTAAAGAATGTATGTATGAACGTGAATGAGAACGATGAATGGTGCACGAATGAAAACTAAAGAACGAATGATGAAGATAACAATGATATTACTTATGTGTACGTACGATGTGTGATCACATATGCATAACGAACGTTTTGAAATGAGAAGTAAAGTATTTTAATTACAAAACTAGAACTCACTCAGCAACGCTGACTTTTATGTATTTTCCAGCTGGCAGGTGACAGGTTGCTGAGGGTGGCACACAGGGGTGGCTACTAGGCGGGCAAGACTGACATCCATTATGCTTTGACGATACTGTTGTTTTGTAATTCATTCAAATAAATATTTTGTGACTTAGAAACTAGAATGTATTGCTTAACAACAGTGTTTCAAATGAACAGATGGTTTTGTTTAAATAATCCCGCTGCTTAAATTATTAATATGTATGTTTTATGCTGTGAATGACCAACTGTGAGGTGCCCGGGAACGGGGCCTTACAAGTTGGTATCAGAGCAAAAGTTTAAGTAAAATGGGTAAATTTTCAAAATAAACCTAAACTTAAACTGAGAATGGGACGGAAAGAGGGATGTCAGCCCGAGTAGCCATGTGCCATCAGGTATTGCTTTTCTTAAAAGTTAATCAGTGTTATGTGCGTGTGCTATGTGATTTATGTGTTCTTAGTAGATTTAGATGCTGATGTAGTCAGGATAGGAAGTGCTTGGGGTGTGAAGAGTAAAGTAAGTGGCTAATCACAACTGGCCACTGTAATTAGGGACTTACTATACTTGACATAAACTAAGCTGTTCCTTGAATGACTGTTTTAGTGTTTGAATCTTATAGTGCATAGGAGAATGGCTGGGAAGAAACCTTCTAAGGCTGCTAGAGGTAGAGGTCGTCCGCGTACGACTAGGAACAGTACTAAAGCTCCTGAGACGACTCCTGTGAACCCTGAGGTTCCTGACCGGAATGAAGAAACAGAGAATGCTAGTCTGAATGCCTCAGCTAGGGAGGCGATTGCTGATGAGGTACACCAGGTCCTACAGGCAGTTATGCCATCTGTAGTGACCGATGTTATTCGAGCTATAAGGAACGAGGAAAGGAAGGAAAAGGAGGACAGGCGAGGGTCGACTGAAAAAGAGAGCAAGGAAGAAGAGGAACGACCAGCTCCTGAGATAGTAATATCTGATGAGGAAAGAGATGATGTAGTAGGGGTGACGACCAAGGGGTGCAGTTACGGGGCATTTCAGAGGTGTAAGCCCCCGACTTTCGATGGCAATGGCACTGCTGCAACCGCTCAACGATGGGTAAGGGAGATGGAAGCGGTACTCGAGATCAGCGAGTGCCGTGAGGATCAGAAGGTGAAATTTGCCACCCACTCCTTTACTGACTCAGCACTATGCTGGTGGGACAATATTGTCCAAGCTGAGGGTTCCAGGGCCATTGGGAAAATGAGGTGGTCCGAATTGAAGAAGCTAGTAATTGAGGAATTCTGTCCTCACAGAGAACTTGATAAGGTCGAGAGGGATTTCCTGCAACTCGAGGCAGGAACCATGACACACCAGCAATATACTACCAGATTCAATGAAATGGCGAGGCTGGTGCCGGATCAAGTGACCCCGGTATCTCGAAAGATTAACCGGTACATTCAGGGACTGCCAGCCGACATCCGCAGGCACTTGATTACTGCCCGACCAAGCACCTTTAGGTCGGCAGTAGACTTAGCTGGGAGGCTCTATGACGAAAGGGAAGTGATGGTGGTGGAATCAAAGAAGGCCGGTGGTGACCGAAACTGGAATGGAAAGCGGTTCCGGCGTGGTGGCTTTACCCCGAATAACAAGAAGGCGAGAAGGGATAACCGTAAGGTGGGGTCATCAAGCTCGGGACCCAAAAGATGTGACAAGTGTGGTAAGGAGCACGGTGGTGAATGTAGATGGGGGTTAAACGTCTGTTTCAGGTGTGGGAAATCCGGTCATATGGCTAGAGACTGTAAGGCTGCGAGGTGTTTCAACTGTGGTGAAGTGGGGCACATGAGTAAAGATTGCAAGAAGTCGAGGGCTGAGAGTTCCGGAGGAAAGAAGGTGGCAGGGACTGAGGGGCAGAAGACGAGCGCCAGAGCTTTTACTATGACCAGAGAGGAGGCTAGGACGGACCCCGATGTTGTGTCAGGTACGTTTCTAGTAAATCAAACTCTTGCTTCTGTGTTATTTGATTCTGGTGCTAGTAGGAGTTTCATTTCTGCCACTTTCTGTGATAAATTGTCTGCTAGTAGTAAATGCATTGATGAGCCCTTTGATGTAGAAACCGCTATTGGTAAGTCCACTAGAGTTACTGACGTGATAGAGGACTGTACCATAGAGTTAGAAGGCCATAGGTTTGCTGCCAAATTACATGTGATGTCCTTAGGAGGATTCGATGTAGTGTTAGGGATGGATTGGTTAGCAACCTACGAAGCGAATATCGTGTGCCGAAAGAAGATGATTAGGCTGACGGCGACTGACGGAAGTCCGGTGACAATATATGGCGATCGGGTTACGACGATTCCAAAGGTGATCTCGATGGCGGTGGCGGGAAAGTGTATGAGGCGCGGATGTAGCGCCTACTTATGTTATGTAAAGAATGTAGAGACGCCAACACCACAACTATCTGATGTACCAGTTGTGCGTGACTTTCCGGACGTGTTTCCCGAAGACTTATCGGGATTGCCACCTGACCGAGAGATCGAATTCCAGATCGACCTGATACCGGGTGCCCAACCTGTCGCAAAAGCACCGTATCGATTAGCTCCTACGGAGATGAAGGAGTTGATGGAGCAACTGCAAGAGTTGCTTGACAAGGGCTTCATTAGACCGAGTATCTCTCCTTGGGGTGCTCCGGTCTTATTTGTGAAAAAGAAGGACGGTAGCATGAGAATGCGTATCGACTACCGTGAATTGAACAAGTTGACCATAAAGAATCGGTATCCGTTACCGAGGATCGATGACTTGTTTGACCAGCTCCAGGGTGCCAGTTGGTTTTCGAGAATAGATCTTCGATCTGGCTACCATCAATTGAAGGTAAAGGAGCAGGACATTCCTAAAACAGCTTTTCGCACGCGTTATGGACACTATGAGTTTCTCGTTATGTCATTTGGTCTAACTAACGCGCCAGCTGCTTTTATGGATTTGATGAACCGAGTGTGTCGGCCAATGTTAGATAAATCAGTGATTGTGTTCATCGATGATATCCTGATTTATTCGAGGAGCGAAGAAGAGCATGCTGGCCACATTCGGGAAGTGTTGGAGACTTTGAGAAGGGAGAAGCTGTATGCTAAGTTCTCCAAATGTGCTTTTTGGCTGCGCGAGGTGCAATTTCTGGGTCACGTGGTAAATGCAGAAGGAATAATGGTGGACCCAGCAAAGGTTGAGGCTGTGATGCAATGGAAATCACCAAAGACGCCATCCGAGATTCGTAGCTTCTTGGGATTGGCGGGCTATTACAGGAGATTTATTCAAGACTTCTCCAAGATAGCCTCACCTTTGACTAAGTTGACTCGCAAGGATGTGAAATTCGTGTGGGGTCGAGAGCAGGAGACGGCCTTTGAGGAGTTGAAGACGAGACTAACACAAGCTCCTGTCTTGACATTGCCCGAGGGAAATGAAGACTTAGTGGTCTATTCGGATGCATCTTATTCTGGGCTAGGTTGTGTATTGATGCAACGTGGAAGGGTGATAGCCTACGCATCTCGACAACTGAAGACCCACGAAGTCAGCTATCCCACACACGATCTAGAACTAGCTGCGGTGGTTTTTGCGTTGAAGATTTGGCGGCACTATCTATACGGGACGAAGTGCACCATCTTCACAGACCACAAAAGCTTGAAGTACTTCTTCGAGCAAAAAGATCTAAACATGAGGCAAAGGCGATGGTTGGAGCTCATAAAGGATTATGACTGCGAAATCCATTACCATCCGGGCAAGGCCAACGTGGTGGCAGATGCCCTTAGCCGAAAAGAAAGGCCTGAGCCAATTCGGGTGAAGGCTTATCAGTTAATCATGACCTCCGATGTGATGACACAGGTTAAGGAGTTTCAAGACGAGGCTTTGAAAGAAGATCGTCTTAACTCCGAAAGGATGAGGGGTCTGGTTACGGAACTGGGTGAGAACACTCTTGGTGTTAAGACCCGATTCGGACGAATGTGGATTCCTCGATACGGGGATCTACGTGGAAGAATCATGGATGAGGCCCATAAGACCCGATACTCCATTCACCCCGGTGCTACCAAAATGTACCACGATATGAAGAAAGACTATTGGTGGCCGGGTATGAAACGCGACGTAGTGGAGTACGTAAGTAAGTGCTTGACTTGCTTACAAGTGAAGGCGGAACACCAGAAGCCCTACGGGAAGATCCAACCGTTGGATATACCCGAGTGGAAGTGGGAACACATCACCATGGATTTCATCACGAAGTTACCACGTACCCCAAAAGGGTATGCTGCCATATGGGTGATAGTTGACCGCTTGACAAAGAGTGCCCACTTCCTACCGATCCGCGAAACGTACTCATCCGAAATATTGGCGGATCTGTTCATCAAAGAAATTGTAACTCGTCATGGTGTGCCGGTGTCTATTGTGTCTGATCGCGACACCCGGTTTACCTCCAAGTTTTGGAAGAGATTTCACGATGCAATGGGGACGAGACTACACATTAGTACAGCATATCACCCTCAGACAGACGGTCAGTCTGAGAGAACGATCCAAACACTCAAGGACATGCTTCGGGCGTGTGTGATCGATTTTGGAGGAAGTTGGGACGACCACCTGCCGTTAGCAGAATTCTCGTACAACAACAGTTATCATGCCAGCATTGGCATGCCACCTTACGAGATGCTATACGGTAGGAGATGTAGGACGCCCGTGTGCTGGGGAGACATTGGGCAGAAAGAGTTGGGAGGTGTCGAGGTAATTGAAGCAACGACTGAGAAGTTGGAAAAGATCAAAGCCTTCATGAAGGCGGCGAAAGATAGGCAAAAGTCGTATGCTGACAAGAGGCGAAGACCGATAGAGTTCAAGGTTGGTGACCGAGTCATGTTGAAGGTCTCGCCCTGGAAGGGAATCATTAGATTCAGGAAACGAGGTAAGCTAAGCCCGAGGTACATAGGACCTTTCCGAATTATTGCACGAGTAGGAGAGGTGGCCTATCGACTTGAATTGCCAGATGAGTTAAGTGGAATTCATCCCACATTCCATGTATCCCATCTGAGGAAGTGCTTAGCTGATGAAGACATGGTTGTACCACTGGAGGATATTGAAGTAGACGAACGGCTCAATTACGTGGAGCAACCAGTGGCAATCATTGATCGTAAAGAAAAGAGGTTGAGGAATAAAGTGGTTCCTCTTGTGCGGGTACAGTGGAAGCACAGGAAGGGATCCGAGTCTACGTGGGAGACTGAGGAGGAGATGAGACAACATTACCCACAACTGTTTGAGGAATAACAGGTTTCGGGGACGAAACCTATATAAGGGGGGTGGACTTGTAACACCCGTATTTTCTTTTAAAAGAAATAAAAGAATAAAAGAGAAAGAAAAAGGAAGAAATGAAAGTCAACCTAAAGTGAAAGGGTGAAAAGTGTCAAAGGTGCAAAGTTTGTATTTATTTTATACAAAAAGGTGGCATGGCCGCCCATTATACCCTGCACAACACCATCATTCAACTTTTAGAGAGAGAGAAAGAAGAAGAAGCCTCGGTTTGAGAAGGAGATTCAAGCAGGATTCGAATTCAAGGTAAGAATTCGTGAAATTGAGTTGTTCTTGGCAACCTTAGCCTCGGTTAAATGCTTATTTGTGTTTTTATGTGTTCCAAATGTGTGTTTAGAAGGTTTCCAGGTGTTAGAATCGATTAAAGGAGCTCGGGTGAAGAGTCCTAAGATTTGAAACAACTAAGGTGAGTTTCTAGACCCCTTTTTATCTGTTTTAAACGTTTTGGGGCTGGAAAATGCATGTAAGTATGTTTTTATAAAATTTGGGTTGATACCCGTATGAAATGAATGTATGTATGTTTATGTTTATGTTAGATTTGTGCCTAGAATCATGTGTATATGTTTAGAACTAGGCATTATGATGTTTGGGACTTGGACTATGATTTAGACACATGAACAGGTTACTAATATGTCTGAAATTTGGACTTAGAATAGATAAGTAAAAGTTGATGAGTCCACTAGTGGTCATACGACCAACAGTGTGGTCGTATGACCAGAAGATTTTTCTAAGTGTTGCCCAATAGGACTCATACGACCAACAGTGTGGTCGTATGACCAAGTGAATTTTCTAAGTGTTGAGTCCAATAGGACTCATACGACCAACAGTGTGGTCGTATGACCAAGTCATTTTTCTAAGTATGTTGAAGAGTCCAATAGTGCTCATACGACCAACAGTGTGGTCGTATGATCAGAACATAATTCTAAGTATGGGATGGTACGACCAATAGTGCTCATACGACCAACAGTGTGGTCGTATGACCAGATGATAATTCTAAGTATAAGATGAAAAGTCCAGCAGTGCTCTTACGCCTAACAGGGCTCATACGCCCAGAGGGCTTATACGCCCAACAGGGCTCAAACGCCCAGAAAACTTAGAATTTTACAGAAATTTCCAGTAAGTCCGAAGTTCGAGGTTTTGACCAGGGTTGACTAGGGTTAATAAATGATGATGTCTCATGCATATAATGATGAGTATGATTAACCCTTATTATTACTGATATTATTATCAGTGTATTATTATTGTTAACAATATTATTAATAAAATATTGTTAAGTATGGTATGATGCTATGAATGATGATAAATGTATGAAGATGAATGTATGATGATGAATGTATAATGAGTGTGTATGTTCCTTGTAATTGTGTATGCTAACTTTCTGAAACTTTACGAATAACGAGAATGAATTAATGAAGTATTATGTATCGTAAAGTGAAAGATAATGAAAGAGGAACATGATGATGGATGCATGTATTAACGAATGAACGCAAAGAAGAATGATGATGAATACATGCATTAATAAATGAATGAATGAACGAAAGTCTTGCATGGTCTAAGGGGCACGAGATGGAATTGACGGTTAAGAAGTCTTGGAAATGGTGCTTGGTTCTAGTAACTAGGCCTATTACGAGCCTTATGGTAGATTATGGACAGTGAGCCATAGTTGCCTTAAGAACAACGGGGCAGTGTCTTTGTGACCTGTCACGGGATAGTTGTTACAGCAGGAGTGGTGACGATCACTCACGGGGTTAACGTGACCCCGGACGAGACGTTGTCGGTCTATGGACAGAGAGCCATAGGGGCAACGAGGTTGTCGGTCTATGGACGGAGAGCCATAGGGGCAACCAGGTTGTCGGTCTATGGACAGAGAGCCATAGGGGCAACCAGGTGTCGGTCTATGGACTGAGAGCCATAGGGGCACCAGGTGTCGGTCTATGGACTGAGAGCCATAGGGGCACCAGACGGATACGATATGCTCTGTCGGCTCATGGGTTGGAACCATGGGGGCAGAGAAGGAAGGTGACCCTTAGAGTTTGCATGCTTGACGAATGAAAGTTAAAGAACGTACGAATGAATGTAAAGAATGTATGTATGAACGTGAATGAGAACGATGAATGGTACACGAATGAAAACTAAAGAACGAATGATGAAGATAACAATGATATTACTTATGTGTACGTACGATGTGTGATCACATATGCATAACGAACGTTTTGAAATGAGAAGTAAAGTATTTTAATTACAAAACTAGAACTCACTCAGCAACGCTGACTTTTATGTATTTTCCAGCTGGCAGGTGACAGGTTGCTGAGGGTGGCACACAGGGGTGGCTACTAGGCGGGCAAGACTGACATCCATTATGCTTTGACGATACTGTTGTTTTGTAATTCATTCAAATAAATATTTTGTGACTTAGAAACTAGAATGTATTGCTTAACAACAGTGTTTCAAATGAACAGATGGTTTTGTTTAAATAATCACGCTGCTTAAATTATTAATATGTATGTTTTATGCTGTGAATGACCAACTGTGAGGTGCCCGGGAACGGGGCCTTACACATAACCCATAGTTTACATATGTGACTATGGATTACGTATACGTACCATGTCATTTTGCATGTCACTGTTCTTCCATTTGGTGAGCCACTTACATATACGTAGCATCAATTACAAACCCAAAATCAATCAAAACTAGATTAACCCAATTACATCATCGTTCTATTATCTTTAATGGCGCACTTACATATACATATCATCATCGATTCCTTCAAAAGATAAGATCTTCTTCTATTATCTAATTACGTATACGTAAGGTATATACGGAAATCATCACCATCATCATCTTTCTTCAAAGCTTTATCATCATCATCATCATCGTTCTTCTGAGCTTTATCATCATCATCATCATCATCATCGTTCTTCAGAGCTTCATCATCATCATCATCTATTTCATCAAGGTATGAATGTTCATTAGCATGGTGTATCTTTTTCCAAGCAGGAGTCGCTTACATCATTACAAAACTATACTTGTCATACCTTAGCTACCCTTACACCTCCACCTCTAATATTGACTGAGAAGGACATAACCCAATAAAAAATATGATGATGAAACCCTAAAGAAATAATGATGATATATTGTAGGGGGTTGTGATGGAGGAGAATAAAAAAATCCCAGAAGATTATGTTAGTTAATTCAAAATTGATTTAGAGAAAAATTAGAGATTTAGTCAACCTAGTGGAATATATCATAAATAACTAATTGCTAAAATTACTAAAATACCCTTTTAATTAAAATAAAAACAATTTTTTTAGAAAAAATATGATTGGTTGTGATGGATGGTTTTCATTTATAACATTGGTTTTCATTTGATCCCTCCCCTCTCTCTATACATATATACATATATAGATATATATATATATATATAACGAAGAATGAAGAAATTGTTTTATTCTTCAATCATAAATGGAACTTCAATAGAATATTGCACAGAAACCGTTGAACTAAATAAAATTCATGATATCCTTCTTCCCTATCCTAATTTTTCAAAAATAAACAGAAAATCAAAAGATCAGAAAAAAAAGTAAAAATTGTTTCAAATAATAGGTTAAAGTTGTAAGGCCTCATTCCCGGGACGCTTACAGCTAGTCATTCATTGCACTTAAAACATATAATTAAATGACTTTACTAAAATCATGCAGCGGAAACTTTTAAAAAACAACATTTCATTTCATTTAAATAAACACTTTTGCAAAATAATACACCGTTCATTACAAAAGATCGCTCGATCGTATTACAATGCAAAAACGTTAAATAAAAGAATGTCATCCAAAATGAGCCAAGTGTCTGCCCCGTGCCATTCTCAGCAACTATTACCTGCCAACAGGAAAACACATAAAAGTCAGAGTTGCTGAGTGAGTTCCAGTTTTATAATTAAAATACTTCACTTATCATTCAAAACCGTTCTTTACTTTCATATATGCTCATACATCATACGTATAAATAGATAATTTTATTATTATCTTCATCATCGTTCATTAACTTTCGTTCATTCATCATCGTACGTCATAGTTATCATTCGTTATCTTTCTTACATTCCGGGCCATTGCCATGGGCTATACCCCAACGTCATGCTTAAAGCGGGTACTGGGCCGAAGTCTATAATTAGACTCCCATACATTGTGTCCGGTGGCCTGAAACAGTACCAGGGTAACTTCATTCGGACCAATGCCATGTGCTATACCCCACCGTCATGCATAAAGCGGGTACTGGGCCGAAGTCTATAATTAGACTCCCATACATTGTGCCCGGTGGCCTGATCATAGTACCAGGGTAAGCAGCAAGATCCTATACATATGGTCAATCACAAGGATTAGACCCCATTGTGCATCCTTTCAAGGTAGTTAACCGCACACAGTTGAGCTAACACCCTTCATTGGGTGTGAACCTCCATGCATGCATTGCTTGCAAGACTTTTCTTACATTCGTTCGTTCATTAATGCATGCATTCATTCTTTCTTTATGCTTCTCATATCATTAACATTAACTTCCGCTTTACATTACATAATACTTTACGTTCATCTCATACTCATAATATGTAGGTCATGGAATAATACATAATAAGAAGCATAAGAAAACACATCATACATAACATCATCATACATCATCACACATCATCATAAACATCATGCATCATCCATACCCGTACACATCCCTAACAAGTCATCACAGAACATGGCCGACCCTCCGTGGGACAGCGGGGGTTCGGGGGCAGCAGCCCCTGACAGCGGGGTTCTAGGGGCGGCAGCCCCTAGTGGGGTCCAAGGGGCAACGCCCCTGGCTGGGGTCGCACTGGCACTATTCCTTGTAGAAAAATCGATCATCCTGTTAAAACCTCTTAAAAATATTTCTAAGTTTTTAAGCGCATGGGCACTATGCAGGCGCATGGGCACTATGCAGGCGCATGGGCACTATGCAGGCGCTTGGCCCGCATGGGCACTATTTGGGTGCATGGGCACTATTTGGGCGCACGGGCACTATTTGGGCGCATGGGCACCGCATGGCCCAACAATCATTCTAGGCAGTATTCCAGGCGCTTGGGTACTATTCAGGCGTATGGGCCTGACTTAGACGCATGGACATCTAGACGGTTGGGTACTGTTCAGACGTTTGGGATTTCTGGGAGGTTAGGAACACTTAGTGAATTTAACCGTTGATGCATGGGCTACTGTTTGGACGTTTGGGCAACTAACTCTTACTAAATTAACATAAATCAGACCCAAATCATCTTATATCATGATCTACACTTAGTATTAACATTCTAAACATCATAACAGGTACATACGCACATATCTATATCCCAAATTTGTACCCACCCACATACATATTTACACACACATACATACGGGTGAAAACCTATCTTTCATAAAACAGGTTCACATGTATTTTCCAGCCCCAAATTTGTTAAAAACATGTAAAAAGGGGGTTCTAGAAACTCGCCTTTGTCAAACTTTCGGGTAGGCTCCTTCCAACCCATTAGTTATGAGCTCAAGAACCTAAAACTCACCAAAACACACACACAAACGTACATTCACACACACAAGCATATAACCGAGGCATAGGCCAACCAAAACAACTTAAAACTAAGAATTCTTACCTTAAATTCGAGCTTTTCTTCTTCTTCCCTCTAGAAACCGAATTCTCTGCTCTTTCTCTCTCTAAAATCGGTTGAAATGAAATGTGTAGACAACATGGGTGGCCATGCCACCTTTTGTACAAAATTATTATAATTTTATACTTTTGACATATTTAACCCCTCAATCTTGGGTTAAATTGCATTTTCTCCTTTTATTCTTCTTTATACAACTATTAAAATATCCGGGTGTTACAAAAGTTTTCATTAAACGCAATTCTAACTAACCCTAAATGTGAATACAACTATATTTTAATAAACAAAATAGGTATACAAAAACCTCGATGGTCGTACAAATTAATCAACGAGTTGGAACAATATTTTTAAAGATGACGAAAAGAACAAGGTATAATGCAAGGGCTAGATCACCAGCTTCGAACAAGATGATTTAAATGTATAGCTTTTTTAACTCGTTCCAGACGAAGTTTAAGAAGTCTCAATTCAAGAATTATAATGTTTATAGCATATTTAATAGAGATACGGGTTTTATAAGTTATTTGGAAGAACCAGATTTTCGTCGAGCTGTAATCAAAGGTTCTATGCATGTTCAAAGACGTAAAATGGTTATTTGGGGACAGTCTCAAGGGAATCCCCATTCCCTCTTTTTTGGAAAAAATGGAAGATTTTCCTTTTCCTATATCTGACCTAATGAAACTTTTTTTTATATTAGAGATTTGTTGGGTAAAAAGTCAGAATTCGAAATTTTAGATCAACAACTCCAAATAAAAAAACAACCAGGAAGACGCAATAGAATTCTGAGAGAACATTCCATATGCACAAAAATTAAGAAGTGTCCTGTTACTAGCTCAATCAATTTTAGAAGATATATTAAATTACCCTTATTGATAATAGCCAAGAATATTGGTCGTATTTTATTACGACAATCTCCGGAATGGTACGAAGATTTCCAAGATTGGAATAGAGAAATTATCTAAAGTGCAGCTATAATGGTCTTCAATTCTCCAAGCGGAATTTCCTAAAAATTGGTTAAGAGAAGGCTTTCAGATAAAAATCCTATATCCTTTTCATTTGAAACCTAGGCACAGATCTAAGCTACGACTCTCTAATAGAGATCGAAAGGAACAACATGATTTTGATTCTTGTTTTCTAATAGTTTTTGGAATGGAAACGGAATAACCTTTTGGTCCTCCGCAAAAAATAGCTCTACATGTTTGATAAATTCTTCGCATGCAGAAGAAGAAATGAAACATAGAATTGATAGAAGAAACACAATAGAAATCAAATAGAAATAATGAAAAAAAAGTAACGCCCGGAATCAAAAAAAATAAAAAGAATAATGGAGAATTACCCCCAAAAATTTGGAAAATATTGAATTAATAGTTAAATTTTTCATTGAAAAATATACATAGATATCTTTCTATGTATCATTAATTGCGGAGAATCGCTCTACAACTTTTTATGGAATCAACAAAAAAATTCTTGAAAAATACATTGATAAGAACGAAACAAATCAAGAAAAGATTAATAAAACAATACAAAATAAAATTGACATGATTTCGACTATGAATATAAAAAAGGCTTTTGATAATCTTAGAAATGGTAAGCGGAATTCATATATTTTTTTTATTTATCTTACTTGTCACAAAATATGTATTTTTAAAATCATCACAAACCGAGGTTATTCACTTCAAAAAGTTAAGGTCTATACTTCAGTATAATGGACCATCTTTTTTTCTTAATAATGAAATCAAGGATTTTTTTAGAAGACAAGGAATATTTGATTCTAAAGTAAGACATTAGAAACTTCCAAATGCTGGAATGAATCCATGGAAAAACTGGTTAAGAGGTCATTATCAATACGATTTATCTCAGATTCCATGGTCTAGAATAGTCCAATGACTAAATGCAAAAAATCAATGCCAGACGTCTCAAAATAAGGATCTAAAGAAATGATAATC
This sequence comes from Flaveria linearis, assembly GCA_024085815.1. NCBI lineage: Eukaryota > Viridiplantae > Streptophyta > Magnoliopsida > Asterales > Asteraceae > Flaveria > Flaveria linearis. The sequence continues at coordinate 21,684,392 of CM044017.1, read as the reverse complement.
CTATGAAAAAGACCAATTATTTGATTAAAAAACAAAATTCGAAAGTCTATGTATTACCAAATAAAGAAGAGAAATTTCAAAAAAATTCTAGATATGATCGTTTATCATATAAATATATTCATTCTGAAACTAAGAAGAAGTCCTATATTTATAGATCATCATTAGAAACAAATAAGAAGCAAGAAAATTCCACTAGAAATCAAGAAAAAATTGTTAACATACTCAGAAATAGTTCTATCAAAAATTATCTAGAAAAAAGTGATATTATATATATGGAAAAAAATACAGAAAAAAATATTTAGGTTGGAAATTGAATACAAATATTTAGATTGAACCTAATAAAGACTAAATAAGGGATAACATTAATAATAATGGTTTTTTTTATCTTTCGATTGATTCAAATTCCGAAATCAATTACAAAAAGATATTTTTGATTAGATGGGAATGTCTTTTGATTGGATGGGAATGAAAAAAAAAATTCTTAATCTTAAATCGCCTCATATTAAGCCAGAAATTTTTTTCTTTTCAGAGTTTGTGATACTTTATCATAAATATAAAGAGCTCTTGGTTTATTCCAAGCAACTTATTCTTTTTAATTTGAATATAAATCCAGATTTTAGTGAAAATCAAAATATAAAGGGAAAGCAAGAGTAGGATGAGAATTTTTTAAATTTGAGCCCATCCAATTCAAAACAATATTTTGAACTAAACAATCAAAACAATATTGAAGAATCTTTTTTAGAATCGATCAAAAAACTAAAAATATTCCTCAAAGGAGATTTTCCTTTGCAATTAAGATGGACTGGACGTTTGAATCAATTAAATAAAAAAAATGATGAATAATATCTAGATATATGGTCTCCTGGTTAGGCCCATAAATGTAAGAAAAATTACTATATCCAATATTCAAATGAAAGAAATGAATTTGGATATAATGAGGAGACGTTTAAATCTTACTTAATTAACTAAAAAGGGAATATTAATTATGAAATCTGCCCGTCTAGCTGTAAAAAAATGATGGACAGTTTTTTATGTATCAAATCATAGGTATTTCGTTGGTTTATAAAAGTAAGCACCAAAGTAATCAAATATACTAAAACCCCAAAAATGTTACTAAGAATCATTTTGATGAATCCATTCCAAGACATAAAATAAAAACTCTAAATAGAGACAAAAAGAATTCTGAGAATTAAGAATTCTAATTTCTTTCAATTTAAAGAATCAAAATAATGTGCATAGAAATCAGTTCTTTTACAAGGAGAACAAGATAAAAAAAATGAAGTTAATTTTTGGATGAAAGTAAAATTTTGGACAGAAAAAAATGAATTAATTAAATTAAAGTTCTTTTTTGGCCTAATTATTGATTAGAGGATTTAGCTTGTATGAATCGCTATTGGTTTGACACCAATAATGGGAGCCACTTTGTATTTCAAGGATATATATGTATCCCTAATTTAAAATTTGAGTTTCCTATATATTATGTTGTTCTATCAATCATATTTTTTTATTTTTTCTGATGTCCGTGATATATAAATATCCATGTTATATGCAAGTTACCCGATGCACACATGTACCGTCTTACATCCCAGTTTAGGATAAAAAATAAGGAAGTGACGTATCAATTAAAACTATAAATTAATCAACGGAATCTTTATACTAGACTATTTGGTATCGTTTTTTTGTATCACTATCCAAATGAACTCCAAAATTGGATTTATTAATGTTAATTGATAAAATGAATATAAAGAAATTATGATTATTGTGTATACTACATTAAAATTTCTGACATTATTATTACTCATTAATAAAATAAATATCTGTAAAAAGGGAAGTGTCAAATTCTTTTATGGTAAAAAATTCATTTATTTCCATTATTTTGAAAGAACAAGAAGAAAACAAAGAAAACAGAGGGTCTGTTAAATTTCAAGTAGTAAGTTTCACCAATAAGATACGGAGACTTACTTCATATTTGGAATTGCTAAAAAAAGACTATTTATCTCAGAGAGGTTTGTGAAAAATTCTAGGAAAACGTCAACGGTTGTTGGCTTATTTGTCAAAAAAATATAGCGTGTTATAAAGAATTAATAGCGCAGTTGGATATTCGAGAGAGAAAAACTCGTTAACGTTAATTTGAAGAGTTAGTTTGAATTCTTTGCTTAAAATTTTAAAGTTTGATGAACTTCTTTTCGCTTTCAGCAATTCATGGAAGAATTAATCAAGAAAAACCTATGACTGTACCATTTACAAGAAAAGACCTCATGATAGTCAATATGGGACCTCATCACCCATCAATGCATGGTGTTCTTCGACTCATTGTTACTCTAGATGGGAAGATATTGACTTTGAACCAATATTGGGTTATTTACACCGAGGTATGGAAAAAATTGCAGAAAATCAAACAATTATATAATATTTGCCTTATGTAACACGTTGGGATTATTTAACTACTATGTTCACAGAAGCAATAACTGTAAATGCGCCAGAGCAATTAGGCAATATTCAAGTCTCTAAAAGGGCCGGTTATATCAAAGTCATTATGTTGGAGTTAAGTCGTATAGCTTCGATTTGTTATGGCTTGGCCCTTTTATGGCAGATATTGGGGCACAGAATCCTTTCTTCTATGTTTTTCAAGAAAGAGAATTGATATATGACCTATTCGAAGCTGCCACCGGTATGCGAATGATGCATAATATTTTTCATATTGGTGTAGTCGCTGCTGATTTACCTTATGGCTGGATAGATAAATATTTGGATTTTTATGATTATTTTTAATAGGATTTACTGAATATCAAAAGCTTATTACAAGGAATCCCATTTTCTTAGAATGAGTTGAAGGAGTAGGCATTATTGGTGGAGAGGAAGCAATAAATTGGGGTTTGTCAGGACCAATGCTACGAGCTTCTGGAATACACTGGGATGTTCGTAAAGTTGAACATTATGAGTGTTACAATGAATTTGATTAGGAAGTCCAATGGCAAAACGAGGGGATTCATTAGCTCATTATTTAGTACGAATCAGTGAAATGACAGAATCCATAAAAATTATTCAACAGGCCTTAGAAGGAATTCCGGGAGGGCCCTATGAAAATTTAGAAATCCGCCGCTTTGATAGAGTAAAAAATACTGTATGGAATGAGTTTGACTATCGATTCATTAGTAAAAAAACTTCTCCGACTTTTGAATTGTCGAAGCAAGAACTTTATGTGAGATTTGAAGCACCTAAGGGAGAATTGGGAATTTTTCTGATCGGAGATAAGGGTGTTTTTCCTTGGCGATATAAAATTCGGCCGCGGGATTTATTAATTTGCAAATTCTTCCTTAGTTAGTTAAAAGAATGAAATTGGCAGATATTATGCCTATAGTGGGTAGTATAGATATCATTATGGGAGAAGTTGATCGTTAAAATGATAATTGATACAACAGAAGTAACGCTATCAATTCTTTTTCTAGATTGGAATCCTTAAAAGAGGTCTATGGGATCATATGGGCGCTTATCCCTATTTTTACTCCTGTATTAAGAATTACAATAGGTGTACTTTAATTGTTTGATTAGATAGAGAAATATCTACGGGTATACGACAACGTATTGGTCCTGAATATGCGAGACCTTTGGGAATTCTTCAAGCTTCTAACAGATGGTACCAAATTACTTTTCAAAGAAAATCTTCTTTCATCTAGAGGAGATACTCGTTTATTTAGTATTGGACCATCTACAGCAGTCATATCAATTTTATTGGTTATCACCTTGTTCTAGCCGATCTCAGTATTGGTGTTTTTTATGGATTTCTATTTCAAGCATTGCTCCTATCAGTCTTCTTATGTCAGGATATGGCTTAAATAATAAATATTCTTTTTTAGGTGGTCTACGAGCTACTGCTCAATCAATTAGTTATGAAACACCATTAACTCTATGTGTGTTATCAGTATCTCTACATGTGATTCGGCAAGACATAAATTTCCTGCTACTTCTTTTTTTTCTAGGAAGGAAGTGTCATGAGTTGAATATATATTTAGTTTTTTATTCATTATTCGAGGGTTGATAAAGGAAACCAGATAGTCATATGAGTGAAAGAAACGGCTTATAAATTTCCAGTAAAAGATTGAATCTCATTCTCTATGTACAAAAGTTAAGAAAAGAAAATATAAGTATTAGAGACTGTTAACCTCAAGATTTATTGATTAGTCATAATGACTTGAAGCGGGTTCAAAAGATCAACTTTATAAGGTTTTTACTATCTACTACCACATGTACTACCCGGAAGCAGATTGATAAAAATAAATGGTTCGCTAGGAACACTAAAGTACACAAAGGATATGTAATAGAGATTATGTAAGTGTATTTCTCTGTGTATAAAAAGAATTAGGGGCTTTAAATTGGTAGAAATGATCAAGGAGTACTTCCCACGATTCCGATCCAGAGTATACTTCTATTCACCGATTAAGTAATTAACTATTAAGAACGAAGTAATCCTTTAACTTTGTTTAAGGTCCCCTTTTTTAGAAAGGAGAATAGGAACAAAAAAAAAGAAAAATAGAAAAACAAATTGCACTAGAAAAAATAGATTTTTTTCTTTCTCTATATAGAGAGAGAATTATTGGGAGTTTTGGGTAATATTAGTGTATTATGAATAACAACATTAATACTACTAATATTAATATAACTATGTTGATGTGCTATCAATGATGATAATATTAGAGTTTATTAGCACTAATAAAGGTAATAGTAATCACAATATTTGGGTAATGAGGTTATAATAACAATAACAATATTATAGATAGTAGTAATAATTGTGTTGTCGTTACAAGTTACAACTGTCATGGTTAGTAGTTACATTTGTAAGTGACGGTGTTGTTTGATATATTACATGTAAATTAGCATTACAATTTGCATCACCGAGTTTAGTTATTTTATCTACCCATGAATTTGCTCGCGTTTAAGCACTTAGCTATTGATTTATATATATATATATATATATATATATATATATATATATATATATATATATATATATATATATATATATATATATATATATATATATATATATATATATATATATATATATATAGATGTATGTATATATATATACCCATAGATATATATATATATAGATATATATATATACACATAGATATATATATATAGATATATATATATATATATATATATATTGATAGATATATATATATATATACATAGATATATATAGATATATATATAAATATATATACATAGATATATAGATATATATATATATATATATACATAGATATATATATATACACATAGATATAGATATATATATATATATATATACATAGATATAGATATATATAGATATATATACAAAGATATAGATATATATGCATAGATATACATAGATATAGATATATATACATAGATATATATAGATATGCATAGATATACATAGATATATAGATATATACATAGATATACATAGATATATAGATATATACATAGATATACATAGATATATAGATATATACAGATATATACATAGATGTACATAGATATATAGATATATATATATATATACATAGATATACATAGATATATAGATATATACATATATATACATAGATATATAGATATATACATATATATACATAGAAATATAGATATATACATATATATACATAGATATATAGATATAGGGTAAGGTTCCTTTGCTAACCCTTGTTTTATTGTGATAACCCGTTAACCCTACTGTAGCGAACACTTACACCACTGTAACTAACATTTACATCGTGTTACATCACTGATGTAACAATTTTCCCTCTATTTTTAAAAAACTCCACCATTTTTTATAATGTTTTTAACTTTTTTATATGACATTATTTTTTTAAACAAATTACACCATTAAGTAGATCGTTTTAATATCTTTAATTTGAGTATAGTCTTGCTATATTTTTTTTTAAAAAAATTTAACGTTCGTTTTGGACCATTAGTTTTACCACTGTAACTATAAGTTACAATGGTGATGTGGCTTGCTGTGAACCACTAGTTGGGTTAATGGGTTATCGCAATAAACAAGGGTTAACATTTGATCCTTTCCCTATAGATATATACATATATATACATAGATATAGATATATACATATATATACATAGATATATATATATATATACACACACACACATACACATATACATATACATGTCTTTGTGATTATAAATCTATTCTTGATTTTCATTTTAAACATTATATGATTCCATTTCAAACAAGCTCAACCGGTTTAATATGAATATTAGTCACGACAAGTAATAAAGCGTGCACGAATACCTTCCCGTTACATTACACCGTTCGATCCAAGTTAACCACCATCTTTGACCAGGTTTGACCAATGTCAAAATACCCTTAACCCCATACCAACACCACCATTTGATATTTTTGTATCCAAACACTACCAACTCTAAACCCGTTACAAACACCACCCAGTATCACAACAAACCGCCATGTGCCCTCACTTATGTTACTAACTGCCGTTGTTCGGCAGCCGGACAACGTGTCTACCATTGGAAGCCACGATCACCGCCGCCAACCACCCTTTTTTGCCATCTCTAGTCCCTATTACCTACACCAACCACCATTATCGACCTACGTTTGGACCACCTCAAGTACCAATGATTGTCTCCACCATGAACCACCCGCACCACCGAGCACCATCACTGCCACAACTCTCGACCATCGCCGGTGGCCGCTGCGGCCTCCAACAGCAGATAGAACAGCCATCGGTACTCACATTTCTTCCATCTTCAATCAATCGTGTAGATCCAGCCAAATAATGCCCATGCATGTGTAGATTGGAGTAAAAAGAGGTCATTGGAGGGTGGCCGAAATCTCGCCGGAAAACTCTAGAGGTCGTCTAACACCACCAACACCACGAGTATAGTCGAATCACCCCCAGAATTGGACTCACGAAGTCAAGACCTACCAGACGGGCTTACCCACGCGCCGCCACCCGCCGGCCAAACTCCGCCGTCGAGGGCTCCTGCCTCATCCATTGATCTGCTCTATTTATCTCTCTAAGTTGTCTCTCTCTCTAATTGTGTATTTAGGTGTGTGTAAAATAAGACAATGAAAAGATAGAAGGTTGGTCATATACTTAGGCTTTTGGATGCACTCTCCATCCAACACAGTATCCTCTTGACACTGCCTTTTTGTATCGCGTTATGACGCTGAATGTTTTTGTTAATCATTATTATTATTGTTATTATTATTATTATTGATGGGGTACCACCCGGATCCATGGCAACGCACGGAAAAGAAACGCGCGAGTTCTCGAAAAAGCCAACCACGGCTGGGGAGGAAATACGGAGCAAAAGGCAAATGGCCGCGGTACAGAAAAATAGTCTGAAGCACCGCCGCGAATATCAACTCCTCGTGAACATCCTAGCCGCGGCCCATGAGGCAAGTCATGGACAACCCAGTGGCGGCCCACAGGCCTTCGGGAAGTAGCTTCCAGCCGCGGCACTCTCCCACCCGTGTAGCTTCCAGCCGCGGCCCAAGGGAGTAAAGACAAGCAACGCCGTGGAGTGGAGACAAGCTACGCAGTGGAGTGGAGACAAGCCCAAAGGACCCTCTTGAAGCCGCGGCCCACAGGGCCCTCTCCCAACTCCAAGTCGCGGCCCAGGGGAGTAGAGACAAGCCACGCAGCCACGTTTCAGCCACATTGGCCCAGGCCCAGCCGCGGTTCAACTAGATTTGGCCGAAGCCCAACCATGGTTCAGCCGCGGTCCGAAGTCCACCCGCATGTGCAGCCGCGGCACACGTACAACGCAGGAATCCCAACACTTGTAAAAACTCTCAACGCAACATTTGGCTGTCCTCAATAGGCAAAAGAACTCGGTGATACGGAAGAGAAACCATTGGTGGCCGTAAGAACATGTTCAGTAACCAAAAAGTGACAAATAACAAAAGACAAACTGTGTAAGAAACAGATATAGCAAGATAGACTCACAGAACCAATAAGAAACATGTCAACTATTGAAGACAAACAGCATTAATACTAAGTAGAAAACGCTTTGCACCAAAAGGGAAACAACTCCATTGACCAAGGAGTTCCAGTCCAAATACATAAACTCTAGATGTCTCAAAATAGATTCATCTGGAATAAATTGACATACGAAAATCACTATAAATACAAAGGTTCGGGTACATTCACAACACATCTCAACTCACTATACTCATACTCATACTTATACATTTCCTTCAGATACTTATTCTCACACCGGAGGTTGGTCACGGGGAGAACTCCCTTCTGCCCGTGGCGAGGCTCACGGTGTTGTTTTTGTCTCACAGATATCCTGTTCAGACGAAGTCCAACTCAACATAAGCCTAGTCCGTTCGAAGTACTGTCCAGCCAAAGCCCAGCTTAGGCGAAGTCAAGCTCAGCCGCATCCTGTCGAGGCCAAGTTCCGGCTTAATCCTTGGTGTTAACCCCATCCTTGCACTGCTCGCCGGTCTTAATCCCTTGATTAGGATTCGTGTAGCAACATTTGGCGCCATCCGTGGGACCATTCCGAACCAAAAGCCAACCACCATGGATTCAGGTCCAGGAACCCCTCACCATAAAATCACCAACCCTGATGAAAACCCGCACACCACTACCTCGGTACTAGGCACCACCCCGAGGGGAAATAACGATGACAACATTGTCATCACCCCGGACTTTGTTAGCAAAAACCGAGAACAGATCCTCTCCATGTTGGAGCAGGAAGAAAGAGAAAGACGGTTGAAGGACATCCGGACACGTTTGGAGTACGAAGACACTCCAAAAAACCCGAAGGAGAAGGAAGGTGACCAAGGCAAGGCGGTGAAAAGTGTTTAAGACGAAACAAAAGCAAAACAAGATGCAACCAGGACGGAGGGAAAGGTTGTGGACGACGATGATTTCAGTAAACCGTACCACCCGTCAACCGCACGAGCCAGGTCCAAGTTCGTACCCAGAATAGCGGAATTCACCTTCCCCCCGAAACTTAAGATGCCATCCAACGTAGGCAAGTACAATTGTCTGGGAGACCCTGATGACCACCTGGCCATCTTCATCGGGGCCACCGAACTAGAACAATGGTCCATCCCTGTGTGGTGCCATATGTTTGCCCAAACCCTAACAGGTGCTGCGAGGGTACGGTTTGACAGCCTCCCTGTCGGAAGCAAGGGTAGCTTCGAGAAATTAGAGGAAGATTTCCTGAGGAACTTCAGCCAGCAAAGGTTATCTGCCAAGGACTCGATAGAACTACACAACATCAAGAGGGGAGATGGCGAGTCCATTGAGAACTTTATCACGAGATACTCAAAAGAAAGCATGCAAGTCAGAGGAGCTGGAGAAACGATTCAAATTTCGGCTTTCATTCATGGTGTGAGAAACGATCAGTTAGTACAAAGATTCCATGAACATCTCCCGAAGACGGTGGACGAAATGCTGGAAAGAGCAAAAGCATTCGTTAGAGGGAAAAAGGCCTGCAAACAGCTGAAAGATAGAACTCCAAAGAAGCTCATGCCATCCACCTGGGAGCTGCAGAAAAGGCCGGGAGGTTCAAGATCATGGGAAAAACCACCGTCCCAATCACGTTTCACTCAGCGAAGGCCCACTTTCCAACCTCGTTTCACAACTCCAACCAGAAACCCACAAGGTCCTAACATAACGCTCCCATCACTAACCAAAACCCCAAGCGAGATTCTCGCCACAGAGAATGTCAACTTCACCAAGCCAGCTCCGCTAAAGCCTGGAGTAAAGAGGGATGCAGGCAAGTACTGTGAGTTCCACAAGGAGAATGGGCACATGACAGATGACTGCTTCTCATTAAAACAGCAGATTGAACTTGCCATAAAAACAGGGAAGCTGGCCCATCTTCTGAGGGAACTAAAGAAGACACCGCAGACTGGAGACAAGCGGAAAGAAATCTTCATGACAAAGATCGCAAGCTGCAAGCTTAAGCGCCACTCCGATCATATGGAGCCCTGGATGGCACAAGAAATTTCGATCCCTCCAATACATGGCGGAAGCTTTGCCAACGGCCCATTGACGATTTCAGCGATTGTTGCGGGGCATCAGGTACACAGGATATATGTAGATAGTGGAAGTAGTTCAGAAATTATGTAGGAACACTATTTTTTGCAGCTTGATGAAGAGGTAAGGAGAAATCTGGACACCAGAACTCACCGGCTCACTGGTTTTGCTGGAGAGGTTGTGCAGACCTTGGGGCAGATACAACTGCCTGTCGTAATAGGTAACAGCATGGGATGGCGAGAAGTTATCATGACTTTCCTGGTTGTGCGGTCAGACTCATCCCACAACATCCTACTCGGAAGACCGGGTCTATGCATATTGGGAGCAGTAATATCAACAGTACACGCTGCAATCAAGTTCCCCACCCCGACTGGTGTGGTCACCGTGTACTCTAGCAGGGAATGTAAAGATGTAAAGGCTATCACCCCAGGGGCATCGGCTGGGGAAGACGAACCTATGTGCCATGTGTTGGAGAAGTGGGTAGTCAATCCCCTCTTTCCAGATCAAAAGATCACCATCGGAGGACAATTGGGAGACGCCACCAAGGAACGACTCGGTCATCTGCTACAGCATAACTTGGATGTTTTTGCGTGGCAACCCTCTGACATGAAGGGCGTCCCCCGAGGCACAGCAGAACACAGGTTGAATACACGGCTGTCAAAGGAACCGGTGGCTCAGAAGCGCTGACATATGGGTCCCGAACGGAGCAGAGCCATGATAGAAGAAGTTAAGAAGTTGGTGGAGGCAGGCATTATAAGGGAGGTACGGTATCAAAGTTGGGTCGCCAACCCTGTCATGGTCAAAAAAAGTGATGGCACCCGGAGGATGTGCATCGATTTCAAAGATTTAAACAATGCATGTCCAAAGGATTGCTATCCACTCCCAGATATCAACTAAAAGCTTGACTCCCTGGCAAGTTTTCCCTTGAAGTGTTTTTTGGATGCTTACAAAGGATATCATCAAGTACAGATGGAACCGGAGGATGAGGACAAAACGGCCTTCTACACAGATATCGGCATATTCTGTTTCACGAAAAATGCCGTTTGGACTGATGAATGAAGGGGCAACATACCAGCGTCTGATGGACGATGCTTTCTCACCTCAGATGGGCAGGAACATCGAGAACTACATAGACGACGTGGTGATTAAGAGTCGTGACGAAGAGGCATTGCTCGCAGATATTGCTGAAACATTCCAAATGTTGAAAACCATCAACATGAAACTGAACCCAAAGAAGTGCTCATTTGGTGTAGAGGAAGGAAAGTTTCTTGGAGTAATTGTAACGAAGAAAGGATTGGAGACCAACCCTGAGAAGGTAGCAGCTGTTCTCAACATGCCATCGCCCAGATCATTCAAGGAAGTGCAGACACTTAACGGGCGGCTTGTGGCCTTAAACAGATTTTTGTCAAAGCACGCTGAACGCGTGCTGCCATTCATGACCACCTTGCGCAATTGTCTAAACAAGAAGAACTTTGTATGGACGAATGAAGCGGAGGAGGCTTTTATCAAATGAAAATATATTTGAGCAACTTACCCACGCTAGTGGCTCCTTTCCCAAAGGAGCAACTAGTTATGTATTTGTCTACAGGGAAAGAAGTTGTGAGTGCAGTACTAATGATGAACAGGAATGGAGAGCAGACCCCAATTTATTTTGTCAGCAGAGCACTCAAGGACCCGGAAACTAGGTACTCGCCAATGGAGAAGCTGACTCTTTCACTAGTGCATGCTTTCAGGAGGTTACGAATGTATTTTCAGGCCCATGTAATCGAAGGCTGGACCAGCCAACCCATCCAGCAGATACTAAGGAGGCCAGAGATATCGGGGAGGTTGGCGAAGTGGGCAATCGAGCTTGGGGCCTTTGAGATAGAATACAAACCGAGGGTGGCAATCCGGGGCCAAGTCGTGGCCGACTTTCTGACAGAGATACCACCAGAAGTAGGGTGTCGAGGCAGTAAAGAAAAGGCTATAGTACAAGACGATAAAGAGTGGTGCTTGCATACAGATGGAGCATCCAAGGATGAAGGTGCAGGTGCAGGTATGATATTAGTTGGACCAGGACAAGAGGAAGTAACTTATGCTTTGAGGCTAGCTTTCAAGAGCTCTAACAACGAGGCCGAGTATGAAGCTTTGTTGGTAGGTCTGAGGATAGCCAAGCAGATGGGTATCCAAAACCTTCGTGCTCATGTCGACTCACTGCTTGTGGCAAATCAAATCAACGGGTCTTACGAAGCAAAGGAAAAGGCAATGAAATTGTACTTGGAAAAAGCAAAGACACTAATTGACAACTTCAGAAGATGCGACGTGTTGCACGTTCCATGGAGTAAGAACAAGAAGGCAGACGCCCTTAGCAAATTAGCTTCAGTCACCTTCAGCCACTTAGCTAAGGAAGTGAAGGTAGAAGTGTTACAAACACCATCAATCGAAGAAGACGTAGTGGCTTCTATAGAAAACAGGGTGAAAGAATGTTGGATGAGCCCAATACTCAAGTTCCTAGAAAGCAGGCACTTGCCAGAAGATAAAGGACAAGCGTATGCCATTCAGGCAAAGTCGTTGCATTATGAACTTCACCAAGGGTCTTATAACGCAGGTCGTACATGGGACCGCTTCTGCGTTGCCTCACGCCGGATGAAGCCAATTACATTATAAGAGAAATCCACGAAGGCATATGTGGAATCCACGCAGGCCCGAGGATGGTGGTGGCCAAGGCAATGGGGGCAGGTTGTTATTGGCCGGGCATGCATAGAAGTGCTGTTTCAGAGATACAAAGGTGCGAAAGCTGCCAAAGACACGCCCCAATGTGCCACCGGCCAAAAAACGACGTGATTCTCATCAGCGTGGCGTGGCCTTTTCAAAAATGGGCAATGGACATTGTCGGTCCATTCCCAGAAGCTGCAGGGAAGGTAAAGTTTCTGCTGGTAGCAGTTGACTATTTCACAAAATGGGTAGAAGCCAAAGCATTGGCATCAATCACTGGGCAACACGTCAAAAAATTTGTATGGGCAAACATTATATGTCGTTTCGGGTTACCCCTGTTTATTGTGACAGATAACGGAAGACAGTTTGCTGAAAACCCTTTCAAGTCATGGTGTGAGGACTTGAAGATCAAGCAGATATTTACTTCGGTAGCTCATCCCCAAGGTAATGGCCAGGTAGAAAGGGTGAACAGAAGTATTGTAGAGGGAATCAAGACACATTTGGGCGTGGAGGGCAAAAATTGGTTGGACGAATTGCCAAACGTTCTTTGGGCTCACAGGACGATGCCAAAAGCTAGTCATGGCGAGACCCCGTTCAGCTTGACTTACGGATCCGAAGCCATGATACCTGCAGAAATCGGAATGACATCCGCCCGCGTGTTGCAATCCTCAGAAGCAAACAACGAATCGGAACTTCGCCTGAACCTCGACCTGCTAGAAGAACGGAGAATGATAGCGGCCATCCAGGAAGCAAGACACAAGAAAGAAGTGGAGAGGTACTACAACTCCAGAGTAAAGAAACAATCATTCAGACCAGGGGACTATGTCCTTAGGGATAACGAAGCAAGCCGAGTCGAAAGTCAAGGAAAGCTCGAACCCCGCTGGGAAGGCCCTTATCAAGTAATCGAGGCCGGAGAAAATGGAGCATACAAGATAGGGAAGTTGGATGGTACGGTCATACCGCGAACATGGAATGGGGCTCAGCTCCGGCGATGCTACATGTAACCAAGTGAGAATCAGGAATGTTGTAACTCATTTTTCTTAAAAGAAGGTGCACACGAGCACCAGCAGTTATAACAATTTATTTTGTAGCACTTAATCTCATGAAACCAAGCGACCATATGAATAGAAACCAGAAATAAAGTAGAATCATGACTGTTTAATAAAGCCAACGGCCAACGTGACGAACGGCTGAACAATTTGGCAAGAAAAACCAAAATCAACAGATGAAATCATGGGAGATTATGTCCAAATACATGACTTTATCTCGTTCCCAGCCATTAATGGTAAATACTAGTATTCGCAACCAAGTTATAAAAAAAAGAGAGCATGCAGTTAAAAGTACAACCATTTTATGACAAATAACCAATGTCACCCGAGCTACAAGCTTCCTGCATATGAAAAATGGCAAATGTGGGGAAAGTAACTCCCAATAAATTATTCAAGCTGTAAACATACTTGCCAAATGCGGCTGAAACCAGTAACAATAGCCGCAGCCAATGATAGATCGCACCCAACATACGTATAGCCAACAAAGGAGATAAGTGGTGTAAACAGGCAAGTAAGACATCATAATTAAAGGCTAAGTCGTAACCACAACTAAGCCACACAATTACAGGCGTTACAACCATCAAACCACGGCTAGGTAGGAAAGTATAACCTAGCCGTGGTTCCACGATTACGAGCGATAAGCATCGTTTGTGGCGTCTCTATAGCCATCCCGGTCACCACGAGCCACACGTCAAAAGCGGCCAAAACCTCAAAAAAAATCATCATCAAGCCGCGGCCGCGGCCTAGGCCCATCCAGCCGCGGCCAGAAAGAAAAAGGGGAAGGGTCGTGTGAAAATCTGGCCATTTTATCTAGGCCACGATACAAACTCGTCCAGGCGAATCCCGGTACGAACATACATGATAAAGCCAAATAACATTTTTACAAACAACACACAGTTAAGAAAACATACATGATAGAGCTAAATATCATCCATACAAACAACGCACGGTTGGTAAAACCAAGGGCCAACCGCAAAAGACATTACAAAAGTCAGAATACAAGTCTGATAACATTACATCAACATAAAAAGGAAACAAACAAACCATCCAGACGCCCAAAGATAAACTAGCTAAACACGAGGAGGATCTTCAGGTGGTGGAGCCAGGAAAGCCTTGATCTCTTCAAATCCGAATCACACATGGCAGCAATCGTCCCAGCCATAGGAAAAACAGCATGATCAAACCGCTCAGACACAACTTCAAGTTTCCTAAGTGCGTCCGCATCAAAGTTCTTGGCGTCCTTAGGTTTCTTGCCCGCAGCAGCAAGACGGATGCCATCTGATAAACCGGCGTTGTAACCCACTTTGTCGGAAAGGCTGTTGATAGTTGCAAGAAGACCAAGGCACTCGTCGCTATCACGAATCTTGTTAAAAGCTAAGCCCATCCCATCCGAAATAAGCCATTTCCTCTCGGCTTAAAGTCGCGTATTTTCTCCCTGGAGCTGAGAAATCCAATCGTCCGAGGTAGTTTTGACGCTTTTCAGGTCGGATGACAGACGTTTCACGGCGGCAGACTGAACGCAGAGGTCTTCTTGAGTTTCGCTGAGGCTAAGGGTAACTTTCTCTTTTTCCTTTTCAAGAAAATCGCATCGAAGCTTCAATGACGCATTATCATCCTCGAGGCGCGTCGTTTTCCTTTTAAGATCACGAGTTTCCTTCACACCATCTGCCCAACGATTATGAACTTCAATAAAAGAAAAGAAACTATTCACCATCGACGAACAACCAGCATTGGATAAGTCTCTATTCTTCAAACCCCCACCACGGTAAAACTCGACCGGTGTACGAGCATTAAACATAAAGTCTTTGCAGAACTCGGGATCATCAAACAAAGACCCATTCGTTAGATCCCAATCCGAAGTGAACTTTTCAGTAGGATCTATGCCAGTATCCCCCGAGGAAGTACCCGCAGAAGTAGAAGAGCCGTAAGTACCATGAGATTTCCCAACCGAACCAGAAAAAGAACCGCCAGCGGACGCTCCAAACCCAGCCGTGGCAGCCGCCGCACCCCCAGAAGCGGCCGAAAGGCCCATCACGACCTTCGCACCTCGAGTTGCGGCTGAGGTCCCCGCAGTGGAGGGGAATCTCGTGGTTTCAATCCCGGCCCTCCCAACCCCTTCTTACGGCTCGCATTCTGTCGTTTCGCCGGCGGACTACAATTATCGGTACTCCGGTGTCCGGAGGAAGAAGCTGGCAAGTGTTCCCCCAGCTGAATGACGAACTCAACAGTCACATCAAGAAAAGGGAAAGCTTCTTGAGGAAGAAATTTGTAAGGCCACATTCCTGGGCACCTCACAGTTGGACATTCATTGCACATCAAACTCAAGTTTACATATAGTAAGTAGAACAATGCAGCAGAATAGCTAAAAAGTACGTTCTCTTTTCATCATAAAAGCTTTTACAATTCATTACATCGTTGATTCAAATACAAAATACATGCTTTCTTTACATTACATAACTTTACTAGGATTGTTGCGGAAACATATGAAACCGAGGATTTCTTAAGTAATCCCGTTTATCTGAATCCTCAACAATCCAAAATGGTCGTAACAGTGACCTCTAGTACAAATACATTAAAACTAAATTTAAAGAAGATTCCTTAAGTAATCCCGTTTATCGGGATCCTCAAGGAATCTTGCACTTGCATGCAACATAATGTGTTGCATGCATTATGAGCAAAAGAATGCCATCCCAAAAGAACTATGTAGTCGCCTCGTGCCATCCTCAGCAACACTACCTGCCAACTGGAAACACATAAAAGTCAGCTTTGCTGAGCGAGTTCTAGTTTTATAATAAACATACTTTATTATCATTAAAACCATTCCTTTCTTTCACGTTATCATGCATCATACGTACACATAGACAATATCTTTATTATCTTTTTCGTTCTTTCGTTCATTCGTTCTTTATACATCATTATCATTCAATTCTGTATCTGGATCCCGTCAGGCTTTACCCACTTCATGGCACATAGCCATGATTACGGTGGTCGAATGACAAGGATCCCGTTTCGTTCGTTCTTAACATTTCACCTTACACATTTGATATCATTTGTACCAATACCATATGCTATACCCCAATCAGTCTTAGCTACCGGGCTGAAGTCATTAAATGAACAGCAAGCGTATGCCACGGTATTAGAGGTAAGCGGTAGAGGCACCATACATATGGTCGATCACGAAGAAGGACCCGTTTTCCTTATCCAATGCTTGCAAGGTGTCTTTAGTTCGTTCATTAATGCATGTATTCGTCATCATATCTCATTTTCATTCATTCATTAATACATGCATTCATCATCAAGTTCCTCTTTCATATCTTTCACTTTACATTACATAATACTTTGTTCATTCATTAACATAACCCGTAAAGTTTCGGAAAGATAAACATAAAATATCATAAGGAACACACACACGTATCATTCATTCATCATCATGCAAGGCATCATACATATATGGCATACATCAGGTACAACCTTGTAACACCATCATCATCATCTTGCCTATGTTACTCATTTTCCCCAAATTAATCAGATCTTTTTCTAATCTTTTATCCGCATTTCCCCTTTTGGGTCATCCGCAATACCCTGACCATCCGCATTAGTCAATGCGGCTGAGGGATGCCTTAGCCGCATTTCATGATTTACCCGCATTGGTTAATACGGCTGAGAAATGCCTTACCCGTATACTTGACTCATTCGCATTAGTCTATGCGGTTGACCAATGCCGTAACCGCATTTCCTTAGTCATCCGCATTTGTTCGATGCGGGTGAGATGCCTTGGCCACCTTTCCTGATTCGTCCGCATTAGGTTAATGAGGCTGAGTATTACCTTAGCCGCATTTCCTAACCTATCCGCATTAGGTCAATACGGCTGAGGAATGTCTTGACCGCATTTTTCTTAGTCGTCCGCATTTGTTAATGCGGCTGAAGACTGCCTTAGCCGCATTTTGTTTGGCTGTCCGCATTAGCCTATGCGGCTGAGTAAAGTGACCTGCAACTTGACCTGTGCCCTTTTTTCCATAGCCCGTTCATCATCATAACACCCCCATTAGCACAGATTTATCATATCATCTACTTAGAATAGGCTACACATCATACACATCATAGAAAAGATTTTCAAGATATACGTCAACAGTTCGCACATGAACATACTGTATCTCACGTATCTGTCCTAGAAATCTTATACACAGAAGTATAGCAGCCTGAACGGACTAAACACACACATACTCATACGTACATACACAGGTTTAGTATCAAAAATCTTGAATACCGTTGTACAATGTGTTCCAACCCCCAAAATCGTTCAAAAACAGGTAAAATAGGGGTCTTAGAACTCACCTTGTGTTGCTGAGTACGGCTTCTTTAAAATCGGTTGTCGTGAGACCTGGTACCTCGAATCAGTCTTCTTCTTCTTGTTCTTCCTTCAAAACTCGTAGTTTGCTCTTTCTCCCTCTAAAACTTTCGCTGATTTGGGGTTGTGAGAAAAGAGTGGGCAGCCATCCCCATGTATATCAGATATTTGTCTTTTCTTTGTACTTTTTACACAAAGCCCCCTCCACTTTTGTTCCTTTTCACTTCCTTCCAAGATACTTTCTTTTTTTTCCTTTCTTATTATTATTTTTCTTCGTCTAATCAGAAATTTCGGGTGTTAAAAGTCCAGCCCCCTTATATAGGTTTCGTCCCCGAAACCTGTTATTCCTCGAACAGGTGTGGGTAATGCTGTCTCATCTCCTCTTCAGTCTTCCACGTAGACTCGGATCCCTTCCTGTGCTTTCACTGTACACGCACAAGGGGAACCACTTTATTTCTCAACTTTTTCTCTTTTCGATTAATGATCGCCACTGGTTGCTCCACATAATTGAGTCTTTCATCTACTTCGATATCCTCCAGTGGAACGATCGTGTCTTCGTCTGCTAGACATTTCCTCAGATGAGATACGTGGAATGTCGGGTGAATTACACTTAACTCATCTGGCAACTCCAACCTATAGGCCACCTCTCCTACTCGGGCAATGATTCGGAAAGGGCCTATATATCGTGGGCTCAACTTGCCCCGCTTCCTAAACCGGATTATGCCCTTCCAAGGTGAGATCTTCAACATCACCCGGTCACCCACCTGGAATTCAAGCGGTCGGCGTCGTTTATCAGCATACGACTTCTGTCTGTCTTTGGCTGCCTTCATGTAGGCCTTGATCCTTTCGAGCTTTTCAGTCGTTGCCTCGATCACCTCAATGCTCCCCAATTCCTTTTGACCAATATCACCCTGCATCTCCTACCGTATAGCATTTCATAAGGTGGCATGCTAATACTGGCATGATAGCTATTGTTGTACGAGAAATCGGCTAACGGCAGGTGGTCATCCCAACTTCCCCCAAAATCAATCACACATGCCCGGAGCATGTCCTCTAATGTCTGAATGGTCCTTTCTGACTGACCATCAGTCTGGGGATGATAGGCCGTACTAATATGTAACCTCGTCCCCATGGCATCGTGGAATTTCTTCCAGAACTTAGATGTAAACCGGGTGTCGCGATCAGACACAATGGACACCGGTACTCCATGACGAGTCACAATCTCTTTGATGAAAAGATCGGCCAACCTCTCGGATGAGTATGTCTCACGTATCGGTAGGAAGTTAGCACTCTTCGTCAAGCGGTCCACGATCACCCATATGGCATCATACCCTTTCGGGGTACGTGGCAGCTTCGAAATGAAATCCATGGTGATGTGCTCCCACTTCCATTCCGGTATATCCAAAGGTTGAATCTTTCCATACGGCTTTTGGTGCTCTGCCTTTACTTGCAAGCAAGTGAGGCATTTACTCACATACTCCACCACATCACGCTTCATTCCCGGCCACCAATAATCTTTCTTCATGTCTTGATACATCTTGGTAGCACCGAGATGAATGGAGTATCGAGTCTTGTGGGCTTCGTCCATAATCTTCCCTCGTAGGTCCCCAAGACGAGGAATCCACATCCGCCCAAAAAGGGTTCTAACACCAAACGTGTTTTCACCCAACTCCGCGACCAGACCTCTCATTCTTTCTAAGTTAAGATGATCTTCCTTTAGTGCCTCATCTTGAAACTCTTTGACTTGCTTCATCACATCCAAGTTCATAATCAGCTGGTAGGCCTTCACCCGTATCGGCTCGGGCCTCTCCTTTCGGCTAAGGGCATCCGCCACCACATTGGCTTTGCCCGGATGGTAATGGATTTCACAATCATAATCTTTTATTAGCTCCAACCATCGCCTCTGCCTCATGTTTAAATCCTTCTATTCGAAGAAGTACTTCAAGCTCTTGTGGTCGGTAAAGATAGTGCACTTCGTTCCGTAGAGATAGTGCCTCCAAATTTTTAATGCAAAGACCACAGCTGCTAGCTCCAAGTCATGAGTAGGATAATTAACCTCATGAACTTTTAGCTGTCGGGATGCATAGGCTATAACCCTTCCTCTTTGCATTAACACGCACCCCAACCCCGAGTAGGAAGCATCAGAATAAACCACCAAGTCTTCGCTTCCATCGGGTAATGCCAATACAGGAGCTTGGGTCAACCTCGCCTTCAATTCTTCGAAAACCTTCTCTTGAGCTTGACCCCATACAAACTTTACATCTTTTCGGGTCAACTTGGTCAGCGGAGAAGCGATTTTAGAAAAGTCTTGGATGAACCTTCGGTAGTAGCCCGCCAAACCCAAGAAACTTTGGATTTCAGATGCGTCTTCGGAGACTTCCATTGCATTACCGCTTCCACCTTTGCCGGATCGACCATAATGCCCTCCGGATTCACCACGTGACCCAAGAACTGAACTTCGCGCAACCAGAATGCGCATTTGGAGAATTTAGCATACAACTTCTCCCTCCTCAACGTCTCCAGAACCTCTCGAATGTGTCCAGCATGCTCAGTCTCGCTCTTCGAATAAATCAGGATGTCATCGATGAACACAATCACTGACTTATCTAACATCGGCCGGCACACCCGGTTCATCAGGTCCATAAAAGCAGCCGGCGCATTAGTCAACCCAAAAGACATGACAAGAAACTCGTAGTGACCGTAGCGCGTACAAAAAGCTGTTTTAGGGATATCCTGTTCCTTCACTTTTAGCTGATGGTAGCCCGATCGAAGATCTATTCGTGAAAACCAACTTGCACCTTGAAGCTGATCAAACAAATCATCGATTCTCGGCAAGGGGTATCTGTTCTTCACCGTCAACTTATACAGCTCACGGTAGTCGATGCACATCCTCATACTACCATCTTTCTTCTTTACGAACAGGACCGGAGCACCCCAAGGTGAGATACTCGGTCTTATGAACCCCTTATCTAGCAGTTCTTGCAACTGCTCCATCAACTCTTTCATTTCCGTCGGAGCCAATCGATACGGTGCCTTGGCGACAGGTTGAGCACCCGGTATCAGGTCAATCTGGAACTCGATCTCTCGGTCAGGTGGCAATCCCGATAAGTCTTCCGGAAACACGTCTGGAAAATCACACACAACCGGAACATCAGATAGTTGTGGTGTTAGAGTTTCTACATCTTTTACATAACATAAGTAGGCGCTACATCCGCGTCTCATACACTTTCCCACCACAGCCATTGAGATCACCTTCGGAATTGTAGTAACCCGATCGCCATAAACCGTCACTGAACTACCGCGCTGTCAAATGAATCATCTTCTTGCGACACATAATGTTCGCCTCAAAGTCCGCCAACCAATCCATCCCAAGCACCAAATCGAAACCACCTAAAGTCATCGCAAAGGGTCTAACCGGAAATTTGCGGCCCTCTAATTCCACATCACAACCCTCTATCACCTCGAAAATCCTGGTAGACTTTCCTATCGTGGTTTTTACATCAAACGGTATGTCGACACGTCTACTTCTAACAGACAGTTTGGCACAGAAAATAGCAGAAATAAAACTCCTACTGGCACCCGAATCAAATAATACAGAGGCTAAAGTTTGGTTCACCAAGAACGTACCTGACACAACATCAAGGTCCATTCTAGCCTCCTCTTGTGTCATCGTGAATGCTTTAGCGCTTGCCCTCGGCCCTTCACTTCCCGTCTTCTTCGCCCCGAACCCTCAGCCCTCGGCTTGTTACAGCCTCTGCTCATATGACCACTTTCCCCACAATTGAAACATGTGAATCCAAGGATCTCAATTCAGGAATTATCAGTATTAAAATAAATCAAATCAATGATCGCGGAATTATCATCAATTGACGTTTAATTGTTTTAATGATTATTGATGAACACAAACACAAAAACACAATAAATATAAACTCAATAATTATTCAAAGTATCTCATTAATTATCAGTAATGATTACAAAAGAATAATTAAGAATGACTATGAACAATGATTTCTTTGAATCGAATAATGTTGTTGTTGATGTGACGGCGATTAGGGTTGCCCAATGATGTAACTCTTGACAGCCGTAATATTGCTTGATTGTGTTCTTCGAGATATGAAACCTAGGACTCAAATTTATAGACGGTTTGAGTCGGTTAAGGAAACACCGGATCTCTTGGGATTTGTTATTGATTGTGTTGACTTGTTTGACTTCTTGGTATTTGAAATCTCACAAGTATTCTGTTCTTCCGCAGGAGTCTTGTCGTCCGCAGGATCCGTAGAAGTGTTGTTCTTCGGTAGGAACTATCTTCCGTAGAAGTCTTCACTTCATACAATCCTTGATCATTCGCAGGAATCTTCACTTGTATGGTCTTGTAAGAAACATATCTACGGATTACCAATAATGTTCATCCGTATATGTTTCTTACACTTGGTCAATTTTAGGAATCCTACCAAGTATATTGATTTTGCCTGTCAACAGTCACAAAGCAACACACATATATATGGGTTAACCTATAGATTCAATGCACATATATATATATATATATATACTGACTGTTACAATTATTAATTATAAGACTTGATCCAAGTTCTAAGCCTATACAAAATGATCTAGACCTATACTATCTAGATCCAACAATACTCCCCCTTAGGCTTAGCTCCTTGTAATCAGTCTTTCAAAACTGCAAGTTCTTTGACTCTTGCTATCATCTTGTTGTAGAAGTAAGATACAGTAGTCTTCTGATCGTCGTACTTATACTTGATCTTCATCTTGCTGATCTTCTTCAGTGTTTCATAGCTCAGTCCCAAAATGTCTTTTTCAGTAGTGCGTGTTTCCACTACACTATCATTATGCACAATTTCAAGCTCATCTTCCTCTGAGATTCTGAGTTCTAACACTTCTTCTATTGTTGATCCTTTCAGCAGCCCAGCTTCATGTTTCTCCTCTTGTATGCCTTTGCATGCAATTTGTCTACTACTTGAATCATATGCACATAAAGGCAGAGATCATTCTGAGCTTTTTCAACTGTTAGCCTTGGGAAGAATTTATCGTGGAGATATGATGTGTAGCTTGGATGAAGCATTTTGATCTCTACAGGGTCAAAAATCCTTATCTTTTCAGCTTTCTTCCCATCAGCATTTCTTAACAATACTAGCTCTTTTGTTCTTTCAACATATCCCCATTCTGTGATGGGAGCAGTAAATTGATTTCCTGTGAAGCTTTTTATGGACTCTGAGTGTTTGTTCATACATCCAACCCTCTTTAACATATCATCATCTACAAGAGATGAGACTTCAGCTGTTCTTCTTTTCTTACTTTGTTTGATCTTTTTGTGCTCCATATCATCTCTCTTTGCTTGTTTGAGCACATCATCGATAAATCTAGTTTTCATTCCACTAACAGCAGCAGAGAAGTCTCTTCCTCTAAGATGGATTGGATAGTTTGAAATGGGTATGCTTTGTAGATCTCTGATGTCTTGCTCCGGAAGACTCAATAGTGCTTCCACATCATGGAAGTAATGAATTCCTCCAGATGACCTCTTGATGATTGCACAATCCCAGTCTGGATCATATTTCCAGGCCATAGTCCTGTGTTCTTCCGCAGAACTGGGAGTTGTGATGTGATCATACAGTTCGATTAAAGTGGATTTCTGTTTAGTTATTTCCCTGACAGTTGTTCCCAGAGGCCATACCTTTCCGGGGATTCCTGCCCTTGGCTCTCTGATCAGTTTGCCTTTTTCTTTATACTGATCCTTGGGTTCAACAGTTATTGGATCAGCAGGCAGTTTGCTCAGTTTGTCATGGGATGGATGTGGAGCTGCAGTTCTGAATTTTACACCTGTTTCAAGTTCCACTGCCATGACATGCTCCATCATTCTCCGCAGTTCACCAGTTGATCTACCTTTTAGTTCATGCAGTTTGTAGTTGTGGCCTTGTAACCAGCAGGTCATATTGTACTTGCTTAGTTTTGCTGTGTCATAATGGCCCAACTCCTTTTTGATCTTTTCAACTGATTGAAAGACTGTGAAAGCTTTATAATCACAGTTTGGGAGTATGAATCTTGCAAGATCAAATTCTTTCAGAAGATTCTTCAATTCAGTTGAGTTCATCCTCTCAACCATGTCATAAGGAAAACCATGGTTGATAAGGGTCATGAACATGCTTGATTCAGGCCTCTCTTCCATAATATCTGCTGTGGTTAGAAGGTCATCGGCCTTTGATTCTTTTTGCTCAGTGGGAGACTCCATCTTGGTTAGCTCCTCCCATTCTTTATCACTTTCATCAGCATTACTAGATGATACCTTCACAATAGATAAATCTACTGAAGGTGCAGGTTCAGGAGATGAAAACTTTTGCCTTTTTGGAGAGGCTTCTTCTTTAGATTTCTTCTTGATGCCACCCAAGTATTGTCTTTTTCAGGAATATGGGATCAGTTTCTTTGGAGCTTCAGCAGATGGTTTAGATTGTTTAATACTTTGGGCCTCCCTTGTTTCCAGTGCAAAAATCTTCTTTTTCAACAGCTCTATCTCTTCATCTTTCATTTTGATTAGCTGAGCTTTTGCACTTTTGTCATTTTCCAAGAATGCCTGCAACTCTTGTTCATTTTGCAAAATTGCATCGATTACTTCATTGTTGCTCTTGGCATCCTCTCTCAGCCTTTTCAATCTGGCTTCTTTCAGCATCAGCTCTTCATCCTTTTCTTGAATGATTCCTTTCAGCTCCTGGATTCTTTGTTTTCGCTTGTTTGATTTGAGTACTAGTTTGTTGTACTCAGCAACCAAAAAGCTTTTGCTGACTGGGATGTCACTGTCACTTAGTTCATTCTCATGATAGGCAATCACATCCTTCTCAATCTCTTGTTCTACTTCTATTTGCTCATTAGCAGGTTGATCATCAAGAGCTGGAGATATGGGTTCAGTATGGTCTGATGGCACTTGTTCTTCAGTGTTTGTGGGTGAAATGGGAACAGTGCTAGCTTGGGATAGTAACTCAGTCTCTCCTGAGTGCACAAAATTTAAAGACTCAGTTATCTGAACTAGTTCAGTGCTAGCACTTTCCTTTGATGCTTGTTTTGGTGTGTCTGGTGGTGGTTGAACAGGGGATTGGATTTGGAGTGGAGAGAGAGGTTGAGTGTGATGTGAGGATGAATGAGAAGGTGATGGTGACTGGTGTTGATCTGGTGAGATTGGCTGAGTGTTGGTGGTGGAAGATGAAGATATTAGTTGTGGTGATTCATGATGATGAATGGGTGAGATGGGTTGGGTGTTGATGCTGGCTGGTGATTGTGGTTGATGAGGGGGTGTTTGGCTAGGTGATTGATGTTGGAGTGGGGGTGTTTGGCTAGGTGAATGTGATGCATGAGCAGATTCAGCAGATGACTCAGTCTCTTCATCTATCCAAAGCAATTCTTGCGGTAAGTCGGTTTGGGCATCCACAACATGGGCGAACATGGGCATGTCTTCACCCTGATATTTTCCACTGATTTTGTTCAGCACTGATTTTCCCAAATGTGCTTGCATAAACACTTCTCCTTCTCTTGATAGCCTTGGAAGTTCAGAGTTGATCACCAGTTGTAAGAACCTTGGGAACATGTACATTTTGTCATTCCACTGAAGTTTGACTTGATCACTTAGACAGTTGAAAATGTACTTGGAGTAGTTGTAAGTTCTACCCTCGAAGATCCCAATGATTCCTGAAGATATGTGTCGAGAAAATCTATCAAGCCCGGACTTCCTGATGGATATGCACTTCAGGTAGGTATGGCATAGGAATCGATATGGTTTGCACAGCCTACCCTTCTTTATTTCTCCTTTATCGAAGTCGCCATCATATCCTATTAGGTTAAACACCTTCTCAATGTATTCATTTTCGAATACATCAGGGTGCCCAATCTCTCGATCACCCAATTCCAGACATCGTCTAATTGTGCTTTCATTGATCCGAATACGTTCAGTCAGGATCTCAGCAGCAATCACTTCATCATCTCCTTCTTGTTCAACTCGTGCAGAGTTCCAAAAATCGATTATGTGTGCCTGATGAATCACAGGCTCTGCCGTTAAGGCATAGAAGAGCCTGGACTGTCGAAGATATCTTATGATATCTCGACATCCTTCAGCAATCATCGGCATTTAAGAATGCGCACATATTATGTTCTTTTGCGAATCTGTTTGCCATCTTCGCAGTACTGATAATCGATTACTGGATAATGTAGTTTATGCTTTTTCGGAACGGATTTTTTTGAAAGTTTGAATGAGGGGGAAAGTGGGCGATTTTCTAGGTTAGAAGCTGAAAAAGTGTTCTGAAAATTTGATTAATGAATTCTGAGTCAGAAACCTTATTTATAACCGAACATATTAATTTCTTTTATAAATTATGTTGGGCCCACTTCCCATTTATCCGTCCGTATACAAGTTTATTTCGAATGCATTACTTCTTCCGCAGAACATCTGCGGATGTCTTAACATCTGCGGATGCCTTAGCTCAGACGATGCATCTGTTACTAGCACATCCGTAGTTTACCAATCCTAAGAATATGCAGTTACTGTTACTGTTACTTCTGCTGAAGCAGAAATTTCACTATTACTTCTACGGATGCAAAGTATTACTGAAACTTCTGCGGATGTTAAACTTTTGTGGATGTTAAAGTTTTGTTAAAACTTTAAATGTATGATATCTACTAAGTAGAATCATGTGTTGATATTGGACCATGTTGACTTTGTTTGAATGGCAATTAAGTACAAGAAAGCAAGTGTCCTGTATCCTGCATTCAAGTTAGTGCTCAAGTTCCAATTCCTTCATACTGAATTAACAGCTTTTTATTGTTTTTCATGCATGAACTACTCCCCATAAATCAGTGATTAATGTTAAACGGTTGCATTCATCATAAATTTAAGCTGTAAACAGGCATGAGAGGCATATGACAGTCTAAGTGAGAGAAAATCAGTTAAAAGGACAAATTAAACCTCTGACTGAAACAATTGCATGAATGCATATATATAGAGGGATCATACTATGACTTGGCTTCTGCGGATGTTGATTATTTGATTCATTGCACACCTGATTGTAAGTATATAGATCCACTTAAATTCATACATGAGTAATGTATCAACTAGGCATGCTATTTATCATGTTTTGAAGTTTGTTAATAAGTAACTATCATGAGTTTCAAATTCAATTGTCATTAGAGTTTGTACTCCGTAGGTGAGGCAAATCACTACTTTTCACACTTAATGACTATGTACATTAAGTTATAAGTTCTATCTTGAGACATATTGCAGTCTCATGAATGCTTTGATGTTGAAGCTCTTTGAATTGATGTATAATTGATCACAAGTGATTCTTTTTAGAGCTGAGATATGATCTTCATAGTCACCAGGTCTTTACTCTCGTAAAACAGAGGTGAACTTAACCCAGGTCTTTGTTTACACAAAACAGAGGGAGAATGAAGATCATACTCGTTAATCATATCCCCAGGTCTTTGTTCACAAAAACAAAGGGAATATAACTTTGCAAAGATAGAAGATTATAAAGTATTTTACATAGTGTGCTTGTGCAAGTGATTTGGTCACATCAGGAGATAACTTACTTTCCTAACTCTCAAAATGGAGATCCCACAGACAGATACCTGTTTCTCTTAGTTTGGCATGCTCTTAGTGTAGTTTCCACTCAAGAAGAACCTACTCACATATCACAATGTTACAAGTCAGTTTTAGTTGTTGTTAAAGAAAGCCAAGCATAGTGTACTATCATTTCCCATACATATGACTTGCATAAACATGCTATCAGACACTTAAATCATCCCTAACCATTACTCTACACAAGGACAGTCATATGCTTGTGATGATTTATTCTAAGTTAATCATCCCCAGAGATTCTATCAGAAAATTAAATCTAACAGAATCAAAGGCTTTAGTTAACAAATCAGCAAGCTGATTTGTTGTGTCCACTTTGACTAACTTGATTAAACCCTTTTCTGAGCAATCTCTCAGAAAATGGTATCTGATTTCAATATGTTTTGTTTTACTATGTTGGACTGGGTTAGCAGTTATAAACATAGCAGCTGAATTATCAATATAAATTGGTGTTTGAAGAAAATTGTAACCATAATCAAGTAATTGGTTTTGCAACCAAAGTACTTGGGAGCAACCAGCTGAAGCAGCTATGTACTCAGCTTTAGCTGTGGATACAGATACATTAGTTTGCTTCTTGCACTACCATGAAACAAGTCTTGGTCCCAATAACTGACATCCACCAGTTGTGGATTTTCTGTTGTTGTTACACCCTCCATAGTCACTATCTGAATATGAGTAAAGACTGAAATCTCCATCTTTTGGATACCATAGTCCTAGAGCGGGTTTGCCTTTCAGATATCTGAATATTCTCTTCACAGCATTCAGGTGAGACTCTTTTGGGTCTGATTGATACCTGGCACAAACACAAACAGCAAACATTATGTCAGGTCTACTGGCAGTTAAGTACATTAAAGAACCGATCATTGATCTATACAATCTCTGATCT
Organism: Flaveria linearis; assembly: GCA_024085815.1. NCBI lineage: Eukaryota > Viridiplantae > Streptophyta > Magnoliopsida > Asterales > Asteraceae > Flaveria > Flaveria linearis. The sequence continues at coordinate 21,655,750 of CM044017.1, read as the reverse complement.
ACTGATTTTCCACCAGGGTCAGGCACAATCTTGTCTATTGTTGAGGCAGGTGTCTTGCATGAAGTTGTATCAGCAAGATTGTACTTCTTCAGAATTTGATGAATGTACTTCTCTTGATTGATGAAAATGCCATCTGTTTTCTGATGAACTTGTAAGCCAAGGAAGAATGTCAATTCTCCCATGGAGCTCATCTGAAATTCAGATTTCATTAACTCTTCAAAGCTTTGACACAGTTTCTTGTTGGTTGATCTAAATATTATGTCATCAACATATATTTAAACCACCAAAAGATCTTGATGTTCATGTTTGAGGAAGAGTGTCTGATCAATGGTTCCTCTTTTTTAACCACTCTTCAGCAGGAAAGATGACAATGTGTCATACCACTTCCTTGGTGCTTGATGAAGACCATACAAAGCTTTGTCAAGCATGTATACTCTATGTGGATAGTCAGGATCCTCAAATCCAGGGGGTTGAGCCACATATACTTCTTCATCAATTTTCCCATAAAGGAAAGCACACTTCACATCCATTTGATAGACTGTGAACTTCTTGAATTAGGCATAAGCTAGGAAGACCCTTATAGCTTCAATTCTTGCAACTGGTGCAAAAACTTCATCATAGTCTATCCCTTCTTCTTGAGTATATCCTTGAGAAATAAGTCTGGCTTTGTTTCTCACGATTATACCTCTGTCATCCAGCTTGTTTTTGAAGAGCCACCTTGTTCCAATTGGATGTTGACCTTGAGGCAAGTCTACAAGATTCCACACCTTTTGTTTTTTGAATTGTTGTAGCTCTTCTTGCATAGCCTCAATCCAGCTGTTGTCTTTTAGAGCAGCTGTAATATTTGCAGGAACTGTCTGAGACAAAAAGCAGGTGAACAGGCAAATGTTTGCCACTCCTCCTTTGCTCCTTGTAGTTCTTGCATTCAGGTCTCCAATGATATTATCTGAGGGATAAGACTTGTGAATCCTACTTGTTGAAACAGCATCAACTGGAATTGTTGATTCTAAGTTTGAGAAACCCATGGATGCAGATGCATTCAGCTGAGAAGATGAGTCTATGAAGTAATCAAATGGCTCTTGTTCATTAGGATCAGCTTGAGTTTCAGTTGCTGCATGGTTGTCTTCTTCTGCAGGAAGTTCTACGGAAGCATTTTGTTCTTCCGCAGGAGTAACTTCAACATCTACGGAGGCATTTTGTACTTCCGTAGGGGTTACTTCATCATCCACAGATGAACATTCTTGATTTGCTTGCATGTTTTGTTGATTCAACACATCCTCTCCATCCCTTTGGTCAGTGGTTAAAACAGGATTTACATCTACGGATGCTGATGCATCTGCGGATGTATTTATATGTGCTGCGGATGAAGGATTTGCTTCGGATGTAGCTGCATGCTGCTGACTTGATTCTTGCTGAGATGCAGTTGAAGGTTGTGCCCTTGGTGGGTCAGCTGTCAGTGGCACTTCATTCAAACTTGGAGGCACAAATAGATAGCATGTATCCGCAGAACCTGCATTGATCAGATAACCAGAGTTAAATGATTCAGTTAATGCATCAATATCAAATAACCAAGATACTCCTTTTACAGATGTTGTAAACATGGATTCATCAAAAGAAACGTTGGGAGTCTCTTCAACAATGTTATGTTCTGGAATATAGACCCTATATGATTTAGAAGTGGATGAATATCCAACAAAGAAACCATCATAGGCTTTTTTAGAAAATTTTCCCAATTGTTCTTTAGTATTTAATACAGACACATGACACCCAAAAGCTCTAAGATATCCTATAAAAGGTTTTCTTTTAAATAAGAGCTCATAAGGAGTTTTATTATGTTCTTTGACAATTAATGTCCTATTTTGAACATTACAAGCTGTATTCACAGCTTCTGCCCAGAAAGTTATGGGCAATTGAGAATCAGCTAGCATTGTTCTGGCTGCTTCTATGAGAGTTCTATTTCTTCTTTCAGCCACTCCATTCTGTTGTGGAGTCTTGGTGTACTGAATTGTCTTGCTATCCCTTTATTCCTGCAAAAGGAATCCAGATCAGCATTAACAAATTCAGTTCCATTATCACTCCTAAAAATTTTAACTTTTAAATCAAGTTGATTCTCAATCTTGATCACGAAGTCCATTAATATTTCAGATATTTCACTCTTATGTTTTAAGAAAAAGACCCATGTGAATCTAGTGAAATCATCTACTATCACCAAACAATATTGCTTTTTCCAATGCTCATCACATTGGTTGGACCAAAGAGGTCCATGTGAAGCAATTTGAGTGGTGTAGTATTAGTGTTGATTATTTTGTATTTATGAGACACTCTATGTTGTTTTCCTTTGTAACATGAAGAACAATGATTAGAACAATGAAATTCTTTCTTTGGTAATCCAATGACCAAGTCATTTTTCACCAATTTATTCATGTTCTTCATGTTGAATGAACAAGCCTTCTATGCCACAATTGTGATTCATCTTCTGAAGACTTAGACAGCAGGCATGTCTCATGGCTTGTGAGTGATGTGTTGTTCATATCCAAAACATATGTGTTTCCTTTTCTTGATGCTTTTAGAAGGATCCAGTCTGCTGGAACTGCAAAAACTGGCTTAAGAATGTAACAATTAGTGTTATCAAATAGTGTAGTGTAATTTTGATCACAAATTTGAGATACACTAAGTAAATTGTACTGCAAATTTTCACAGTAATTTACTTTTTCAAATGTTAAAACACCATTTGTTACAATTCCCTCACCAACTATTTTACCTCCCTTCTTATCCCCACCAAATGCCACATAAGAGGCATGTTTATGTTTGAAGTCATGGAGAAGTGCACAGTTTCTTGTCATATGTCTGGAACAACCACTGTCAACATACCACTTGTTGTCAGCTCTCCATAATTGTTCCTGCACACAAAAAGAAATCAGTTAGAATTGACAACCCAAGCCTTAATTGTCTTGGGTTTGCCAAAGTGTCAACAATAGTTACTCCTTCATGAATTAATCTTGAAGTTTCAGTATTAGTTGTTTCTTTTTGATTTGATGGTGGTGAGGATGATTCTGTTGAAGATGATTCAGGTGTTTGGATGTCTTCTTGCTTATCTGATTCTTTCTTCAACTTATCTTGTTTGGCTGATATTTTAACTTTGAGGATGCTCCTGTATTTTTGAAAGTTACTTCATCTTTCAACTTTGATTGAGGTACAGGAGTTTCTTTTTCAAAGTTATCAAAGAAATCATCAACTGCTTCAGTCTGTTTATCTGACAAATCCACCTTTTTGTGAGGTGTCTTAGACTGTGTTGTTGTGTTCTTCATCAAAGTCTTATCCGCAGCAGAGGATCTTTTCTTTGATTTTTGTTGTTCTTTTTGCATCTTTGATTCTTTCTCACTCTCTGAAGATTGAGAATCTGATTCAGATAATGCACCATGTGACTTCTTTAAGCTCTTTTTCTTGTTCTTCTTGTTGAAATAACATTCCTGAGTTGAATGGTTATTTTAGTCACATATAGCACAGTGTTTGTTGAAGTAGCAGTCAGAAGTCATGTGATTGTTCATATTGCATATGGAGCAATAAGTGCTGAAATAGCATTCATCAGTATTGTGATTCTTCATATCACACCATTTGCAATATTTTTCTGAATTTTCTTCAGATTCAGCCTTCTTTCCTGATGAATCACTTGATTTCTTCTTGCTTTTGGTAGGAGCCACATCATTTGTTTCTTGTTTGCCTTTGGCTGCCTTTTGTTGCTTGATATTCAACATTTTCTGTGCATGTTTGTTGGCAGTCCTTTTGACCTTATCCGTAGATTCGGTTTCTCTCTTCCGTGGCTTTTCTGCGGATTCATAAGTTTTAGCCTTCTGCAGATGTACGAACTTGGCTATTTTTGCTTTCCGCAGGCGTTCTACGGATTCTTCAGACTTCTCTTTTCGCAGATCTTCAACACTTGAATTTTTCTTCTTCTTGGTTGAAGTTTGATGTTTCTTACCTTTATCTGAAGGAAATAAAGGTAACTCAGTACTTGATCCGCAGTTATCAACCTTGTGAAGATTCAGTTCTTGAAGTCCTTCATTCAGTTCAGCAATTCTTTTGCAGATAGTCTTCAGCATATTTCGTTGCTTTGGAGGATACTGCAGCTTTGATTCTTCAAGAACTCGGGGAAGACCAGTTTCAACTTGAACATTCTTACCAATGTTCAGTTGATCAGAATCATCCAAGTCATCATATTTATCAAAATCTGAGTCATTATGTTTAAGTGATTCTGATTCAGTAGATTCAGTTTCACTCATCTCAGCTTCATTGTTGATGTTTGTTTTTATATCAATTTTGGTGCTCGGCACAAAATGATTTGACAAAGTATTTGTCATTGTTTCAGGCAAGGTTGTATAGTTATCATTAATAGGTGGTGCAACAGCATTACAACCCAACCCATACCTGTTCTTTGATTCAATATGAGAGTTTAACAACTTCTATATTGCTGAGATGATAGTTGAAATTTCTGAAGTTTCACTTCAGTAGATGCATGATCAGCCATGGATTTTGTTAAGGAAGTGGTCAGATGCTCAACTTGGGCTTTGAGGCTGTAATTTTCAGAAACATATTTTTCTAAATCCTTTTGCAAAGAACTAATTTTGATTTGATATAGTTTATGTTCTCTTAAATGGGATTCATTCAAAATCATTGTTTCTTTTACTTTGTCAGCCAATTGTTGAGCATGGATTCTGTAACGTTCAACTTCCTCAACACATGTTGATGAACATAACCTGTCTTTTACCTCTCTGGCCATAGGAGGAACTTTGTTTTCCACGTGCGCCATTAATGCTTGATTCTCTTCCAAGACTTCCTTTTCATACTGTAGGATTCTATGTGCCCAAGACACATAAAATATTGATGTGGTTAGTACGTTATGATCCAAGTCGGGTTATACCCAATAACAAGCTTAGCAAACACCAATTAATATTTAATTGGTGATATGATCATACAATTAAATATTTACACCAATTTAGAAAACGGGTTTTTCTAAATAAGTTGCATATGAGATGGAACAATTTATTAGGATATTTGTTCAATAATATTATTTGTAGTGTTATTTAAATTAGTTGTATAACACCAAATAATAATGAGAGTATACTACTTATACAATTAATTGGTTAATTGTATAAACTAGCTAAAATACTAGATAATACATGTGTGTTATTATTTGAAGTTTATAAAAAAAGAGGGGAAGACTTTTTTTTACTCAAACCCTTAGCATGCATGCATGTGCATGTTGTGTAGCTTTATTTTGTTCCTTATTCTCTTAGTAAGAGAAACACATGCACCCATGCTCCTAGTGTTCCACCAAGTTGACCACACACATGCTAACTAGTTCCACTAACTAGAAATACTCTCCATAGACTTCTCATTCAAAGATACATGCAACCAAGAACAAAAAAAACTCTCTCTATCTTTCTCTAACAGCTTCGGCCAAAGGGCAGCAGCATCAGGGTTTTTGAGGGCTGTTTTGTGTTCATTAAGGTGTTGAATCTTCCTAACAAGAAGGTGTATTGCAAGAGCTTGGGGTATAGACACTTGAGGACCTCTACACTTGAGTTCTTAGCCATTTGAAGCATCTCAAATCTCTTTCATCTTGGTCGATTTTCTGCTGGAGAAAGGTATCAAATCACAGCTTCATATGGCTGTGATTTTATGTACATTTGTGTATGTTCATAGCTTGTCCATTCACATATTTAAGATCCTATTGTTTTGAGTTTGTTTCCATCTTAAAACTACATTTAGAACACAAAATTTTCAGATTATAAACTTGTTATAATCCTTAACATCCGCTGCGTTTTCTGAAAGTTTAAAAGGTTAAACTATGTTTTAGTGTTCTAACAAACCCAACACATACATGCTCCAGTCATATGTTCCATCTTGAAGTATGATCAGTCCTGACTCCTTAGAATTGCTTGGTCCTGCTGATACATTTGTGGCTGGTAGGGATATATTTGTCAGCTGAGGTTGTCTGTGCAGAGATATTTGAGAGGTTGACTGCTGATTCTGATATTGCTGTTGCTGCTGATGTTGATGCTGCTGATGCTGCTGCTGCTGATGCTGCTGAGATGATTGTTGGTTGCATTCTCTAGAGAAGTGTCCATAGAGATTGCATTTGAAACATCTGACTTTTGACTTATCAACACCAATCTTTGATGTTTTACTAGCTGCAGGCAGATTCTTATTTCTCCTCAGATATTGCTTAGCTCTGTAAGCAATCATAGCCATCTGTCATTGTAGATCCATCTCTTCTACTACATCAGGGGGTAGTTCCTCCAAATCTTGCTGGCAGATGTTTGCTGATGTTAGTGAGCTTCCAAGATAAGCTTGAAAGCTAGAACTAAAAGCTGCAAAGGCTGTTTTTTGTTCTTCAGAATCCAATATCATAGTAATTGGTTCTGATTGATTGCTTTGTTGAGAAGATTTAGCAGTTGCTTTAGTATCTCTTTCTCAGCATATCTTCCTTTTTCTTTTTGGTTATTACTTTGAGATGATTTCTTAGTTGGTTTGGAGGCATAGAAACTAACTTCCTCTTCATCATCACTCAAAGTACAAGAGTTATCACCTTCATTATTTGAGATAATTGCACTTCCAGCATTTTTGGTTTCTTTGAAGTGATAAGGTGAGACATGAGTTCTTACACTCTTGTTTCTTGACTGTTCATCCATTTCAAGTATTCTGTTGGGATTTGTTATTGATTATGTTGACTTGTTTAACTTCTTGGTATTTGAAATCTCACAAGTATTCTGTTCTTCCGCAGGAGTCTTGTCGTCCGCAGGAGTTTTGTTATTCCGTAGATGTCTTGGTCTTCCGTAGAAGTGTTGTTCTTCCGTAGGAACTGTCTTCCGTAGAAGTCTTCACTTCATACAATCCTTGATCATTCGCAGGAACCTTCACTTGTATGGTCTTGTAAGAAACAAATCTACGGATTACCAATAATGTTCATCCGTATATGTTTCTTACACTTGGTCAATTTCAGGAATCCTACCAAGTATATTGATTTTGCCCGTCAACAGTCACAAAGCAACACACATATATATGGGTTAACCTATAGATTCAATGCACATATATATATACTGACTGTTACAATTATTAATTACAAGACTTGATCCAAGTTCTAAGCCTATACAAAATGATCTAGACCTATACTATCTAGATCCAATAAAACATTTGCCTGTCCGGCAATCCTTGGCCATATGCCCTGTCTTCCCACACTTGAAACATTATCGGTACTCCAGTGTCCGGAGGAAGAAGCTGTCAAGTGTTCCCCCGGCTGAACCACGAACTCAGCAGTCACATCAAGAAAAGGGCAAGCTTCTTGAGGAAGAAATTTGTAAGGCCCCATTCCTGGGCACCTCACAGTTGGACATTCATTGCACATCAAACTCAAGTTTACATATAGTAAGTAGAACAATGCAGCGGAATAGCTAAAAAGTACGTTCTCATTTCATCATAAAAGCTTTTACAATTCATTACATCGTTGATTCATATATAAAATACATGCTTTCTTTACATTACATAACTTTACTAGTATTGTTGCGGAAACATATGAAACCGAGGATTTCTTAAGTAATCCCGTTTATCTGAATCCTCAACAATCCAAATTGGTCGTAACAGTGACCTCTAGTACAAATACATTAAAACTAAATTTAAAGAAGATTCCTTAAGTAATCTCGTTTATCGGGATCCTCAAGGAATCTTGCACTTGCATGCAACATAATGTGTTGCATGCATTATGAGCAAAAGAATGCCATCCCAAAAGAACTGAGTAGTCGCCTCGTGCCATCCTCAGCAACACTACCTGCCAACTGGAAACACATAAAAGTCAGCGTTGCTGAGTGAGTTCTAGTTTTATAATAAACATACTTTATTATCATTAAAACCATTCCTTTCTTTCATGTTATCATGCATCATACGTACACATGGACAATATCTTTATTATCTTTTTCGTTCGTTCGTTCATTCGTTCTTTATACATCATTATCATTCAATTCTGTATTTGGATCCCGTCAGGCTTTACCCACTTCACGGCACATAGCCATGATTACTGTGGTCGAATGACAAGGATCCTGTTTCGTTCGTTCTTTACATTTCACCTTACACATTGGATATCATTTGTACCAATACCATATGCTATACCCCAATCAGTCTTAGCTACCGGGCCGAAGTCATTAAATGAACAACAAGCGTATGCCATGGTACTAGAGGTAAGCGGTAGAGGCACCATACATATGGTCGATCACGAAGAAGGACCCGTTTTCCTTATCCAATGCTTGCAAGGTGTCTTTCGTTCGTTCATTAATGCATGTATTCGTCATCATATCTCATTTTCATTCATTCATTAATACATGCATTCATCATCAAGTTCCTCTTTCATTATCTTTCACTTTACGTTACATAATACTTTGTTCATTCATTAACATAACCCGTAAAGTTTCGGAAAGATAAACATAAAATATCATAAGGAACACACACACGTATCATTCATTCATCATCATGCAAGGCATCATACATATATGGCATACATCAGGTACAACCTTGCAACACCATCATCATCATCTTGCGTATGTTACTCATTTTCCCCAAATTAATCAGATCTTTTTCTAAGCTTTTATCCGCATTTCCCCTTTTTGGGTCATCCGCAATACCCTGACCATCCGCATTAGTCAATGCGGCTGAGGGATGCCTTAGCCGCATTTCATGATTTACCCGCATTGGTTAATGCGGCTGAGAAATGCCTTAGCCATATACTTGACTCATTCGCATTAGTCAATGCGGTTGACCAATGCCTTAACTGCATTTCCTTAGTCATCCGCATTTGTTCGATGAGGGTGAGATGCCTTGGCCACCTTTCCTGATTCGTCCACATTAGGTTAATGCGGCTGAGTATTACCTTAGCCGCATTTCCTAACCTATCCGCATTAGGTCAATGCGACTGAGGAATGTCTTGACCGCATTTTTCTTAGTCGTCCGCATTTGTTAATGCGGCTGAAGACTGCCTTAGCCGCATTTTGTTTGGCTATCCGTATTGGCCTATGCGGCTGAGTAAAGTGACCTGCAACTTGACCTGTGCCCTTTTTTCCATAACCCGTTCATCATCATAACACCCCTATTAGCACAGATTTATCATATCATCTACTTAGAACTGGCTACACATCATACACATCATAGAAAAGACTTTCAACACATACATCAACAGTTCGCACACGAACATACTGTATCTCATGTATCTGTCCTAGAAATCTTATACACAGAAGTATAGCAGCCTGAACGGACTATACACACACATACTCATACGTACATACACAGGTTTAGTATCAAAAAGCTTGAAAACCGTTGTACAATGTGTTCCAGCCCCCAAAATTGTTCAAAAACAGGTAAAATAGGGGTCTTAGAACTCACCTTGTGTTGCTGAGTATGGCTTCTTTAAAATCGGTTGCCGTGAGACCTGGTACCTCGAATCAGTCTTCTTCTTCTTGTTGTTCTTCCTTCAAAACTCGTAGTTTGCTCTTTCTCTCTCTAAAACTTTCGCAGATTTGGGGTTGTGAGAAAAGAGTGGGCAGCTATCCCCATGTATATCAGATATTTGTCTTTTCTTTGTACTTTTTACACAAAGCCCCCTCCACTTTTGATCCTTTTCACTTCCTTCCAAGATACTTTCTTTTTTTTTCCTTTTCTTATTATTATTTTTCTTCGTCTAATCAGAAATTTTGGGTGTTACAAAATTCGGTCTCTTCGGTAACATCCGTCATGGCGGACAACTTCATGCGGTCGAATAAACCCATACCTGAAAAAAGATAATAATACATCAACGATTAGCTAAAAATGTGGAAACGTAAAAATAATAAAAGCGAGAACTTACGCTCCCCCTGACAAGTCATATATGGATAAAGGCTCGTGTCCGGCCAAATACGGCTGATCCCAGCCATCAAGAGAAAGTGCTCGGAATAAGAACGAAGCGTGGTCGGCTCAGCCTTCAAAGCGTTGAACGCGACCATATCATATTCACCAGAAGAGGATCCTTAACGTCCTCATCCATACCAAGCTAATGCATCTCGAAAGGCACAATCCGATCAGAAAGAAAAAAGAAATGGTCTTTCCAGTGCTTCAAACTAGTAAACGGGCCCAGCACCATAGCTGGTCGTGGAGATTTCCTCTTCTCAAATGTAATCCAATCACCTACTTGGGTCAGCTTATAAAAGGCCCTAAACAAGTTAACGCTAGGATCTAACCTAAGGGCACGACATGATATCTCAAAATGATAAACCTTTATCAAACCTAAAGGAACGATCTGAGCCAAGTGCACTGAATAATAAGTCAAAATAAGGCATAAAAAGCGACTAACAGGTACTCGAAAGTTACTAAAAGTAAAGAAGGCAGTGTACAAAGCTATGGTGCCGGAAGGTGCATCCAGCACCGTTGCGCCAGACGGTGGGACCACCGGCACAAGATCTTGGCTAACACCATATCGGTTCGCAAAATTGTTTAGATAATCTTGCGTGATCACCGACGTTTGCGAACGCATATCGTTTCTACACTCCATATTAAGAAATGAATGCAAGAAGTGAAGAGGACTCACCTAGAGAGAAACCAAAATGATGTCTTCCAAGAGATGAAGGAAAAATGAAGACAAGCTGCGGTTTATATAGAGAAGGGAGGAGGAGACAAGGAGACATGAGGTGATTTTCCATGATGACAAGCTACAGCCTAGTAACCGGCCTACAAAAATAGGGCGGCTTGATGTAACAAGGGGTAGAGTGGCTGATTTGACAAGCTAGGAGTTGACAAAAATATGGGTATTATTCCAATATCATGGTATAAACCATAACATTGGACTGGGGGGACATGATGGGGTACCACCGGATCCATGGCAACGCACGGAAAAGAAACGCGCGAGTTCTCGAAAAAGCCAACCACGGCTGGGGAGGAAATACGGAGCAAAAGGCAAATGGCTGCGGCACAGAAAAATAGTCCGAAGCACCGCCGCGAAAATCAACTCCTCGTGAACATCCTAGCCGCGGCCCACGTGGCAAGTCATGGACAACCCAGCGGCGGCCCACAGGCCTTCGGGAAGTAGCTTCCAGCCGCGGCACTCTCCCACCCGTGTAGCTTCCAACCGCGGCCCAAGGGAGTAAAGACAAGCCACGTCGTGGAGTGAAGACAAGCTACGCAGTGGAGTGGAGACAAGCCCACAGGACCCTCTTAAAGCCGCGACCCACAGGGCCTCTCCCAACTCCAAGCCATGGCCCAGGGGAGTAGAGACAAGCCACGCAGCCGCGTTTCAGCCACATTGGCCCAGGCCCAGCTGCGGTTCAACTAGATTTGGCCGAAGCCCATCCATGGTTCAGCCGTGGTCCGAAGTCCACCCGCATGTGCAGCCGCGGCACACGTACAACGCAGGAATCCCAACACTTGTAAAAACTCTCAACGCAACATTTGGCTGTCCTCAATAGGCAAAAGAATTCGGTGATACGGAAGAGAAACCATTGGTGGCCGTAAGAACATGTTCAGTAACCAAAAAGTGACAAATAACAAAACACAAACTGTGTAAGAAACAGATATAGCAAGATAGACTCACAGATCCAATAAGAAACATGTCAACTATTGAAGACAAACAGCATTAACACTAAGTAGAAAACCCTTTGCACCAAAAGGGAAACAACTCCATTGACCAAGGAGTTCCAGTCCAAATACATAAACTCCAGATGTCTCAAAATAGATTCATCTGGAATAAATTGACATACGAAAATCACTATAAATACAAAGGTTCAGGTACATTCACAACATATCATCTCAACTCACTATACTCATACTCATACTTATACATTTCCTTTAGATACTTATTCTCACGCCGGAGGTTGGTCACAGGGAGAACTCCCTTCTGCCCGTGGCAAGGCTCACGGTGTTGTTTTTGTCTCGCAGATATCCTGTTCAGACGAAGTCCAACTCAACATAAGCCCAGCCCGTTCGAAGTACCGTCCAGCCAAAGCCCAGCTTAGGCGAAGTCAAGCTCAACCGCATCCTGTCGAGGCCAAGTTCCGGCTTAATCCTTGGTGTTAACCCCATCCTTGCATTGCTCCCCGGTCTTAATCCCTTGATTAGGATTCATGTAGTAACAATTATTATTATTATTATAATACCTATTAAAAGCTTTGGTCGGTAGCTACAGTGCCACCGTACCAACAACCAAGCATAGAGTACAATTCTCAAAGGCACAACCACGAAAGTACAATTGATATAGCTGGAAGTACAACTCAGTGATGTGAACGATTGAGATTATATGGGATGGCCGGATCGCGAAACCCACCGCTGTCGGAGCTATGGTAGCGCCCCTAACCCTCCGTGTCGCATACTTCGTTTTAACTCAGATCTGTTTTCAGCAGCTAACATTCCTTCTCGGGTGTCACTTGGAATCTTGATTCCTCTCTCCCGATCGACTATAGTTGTGGTAGTGCGATGGTTGTGGTGGTGGTCATGCTGCTATGGTTTTTGTAGTGGTGGTGTCACGGTGGTTGTTGTAGTGATGGTGGTGGGTGACGATGGCAGTGTTGCGGTGGTTGTTGTAGTGATGATTATGGTGTTGCGGTGGCTCTACGTTGGTTGCGGTGGTGGTGGGTGACGATGGCTAGCCGGTTGGAGATGGGTGGTGGTGGTGACTGGAAATTGCAAGTGAGGTTGGAGAAGGGTGATGGTGGTGATGATCGGACATTGCAAGAGAGAGATTGTCTATGTGTTTATTAATAGACTTCAAACAAGTATTCAATTTATTTAACTTTTAGTAGAATCCAGAATAATTTATATAAATTTAAAATCCCATGCCTTTAAAATGGGAATCAAATCAAAAGTGTTCAAAAGTTCTTTATTTAACTTTTAAAATGGGAATCAAATCAAAAGTGTTCAAAAGTTCGTTTAAACGGTTTCATCTGAAACATTAACTCTTTTATTATTTAACAAAGTCCTTTTTATATGCGTCAACACGATGATCACAGCTTCTAGAAAAAACACCTCAAACCCAAAGAGACCCGCGGTAACGCGCGGTTTTAATATCTAGTTATTATTATTATTATTATTGTTATTATTATTATTATTATTATTATTATTATTATTATTATTATTATTATTATTATTATGAATCTTAAGTCTAAAATAAGTACTTTGTACTACTTGGGGTCTTTGGATGTTACGCTCTAATTAACATAGGTCCTGTGTTTATCAAAATTGCACGGTTATAACTACAGTCATTAGTGTATGCCCGATTCACGCGAGTGCCTTTAATAATTTTCCATTCATAATTTAAAATATATTCACACGTTATTGTTTTACTATTTATTAATCATGTCGTGTTTCAGTTGTTTGGTGGATATCAGTTTGTAGTCCTAAGTTAAATAGTTTAGCATGCAGATATCTGGCCATGCGATCGTTAAACTTAGAACGAATTGTCTGGTTAACGAAATGTTTTATTTAACATTTTAAAATACTACTTTTTCGGTTTGGATTTTCTTATCAGGTCACAATTGGACTAGTTGTTTATTGGGCTTTGATCATGTTTAATTTAATGTTATGGGCCAAATAAAAGAAAATTCAGGCCCCGATTTTAGGGTTGTCACAGATGGTGCTTTCACTATCGTCCTCTCCTTCCCGCAATGAACCACTATCACCGGATGAAATGCTTGCTCGCTCACAACAACCCTTGGATATTGTCACCAACAACCCCGCCCAAATCGCCACCAACTTCCGCCGTCGAGTTGCATCCCTTTCTGTTGATCAAAAAGCCGCAATAAAAGCCAGCCTTGATAGCTTGACAACCCAACTCACCACACTACATTCCATCCCCGTTGATACCACACCCCAACGACACCGCCACCACCATTGCCGACCAAGCCTTAAAAACTTACACCTACATTGTTCCTTAACCAATTTACATCATCACCAGATCCACCACAACAACCAATATGAAATTCCACCACCACGTCATATCCAAATCCTCTTCAACCCATGTGGTTGCCTATCCACCATAAAAAAGTCACTGTCACTATGCCAAACAGAAACCAACCGTCACCCAGTTATTACTGCCTTGTATGTTTGAGATATATCATCAAATCCCTAACAAAACAAAAGCTATTGTCATCACACCTCCTATTGGTATAATACGAAATCTGCATTTCCACTTTATACTAATGACTCTAGTACACTCATGGCGAAAGAAGATGGATTCTTGCTAGAGCAACCAAGTGATGGACAAGGCAAAAGAAGAGAGTGGCGACCACCTTGCGTGTAGTTGAGACCGATCCAATACCGATGGAGAGTCGAATGGCGACCACCATGGGGAACTGATCCCGTCCTTAAGGACAAGGACGTTTTTTAGGGCTGGAGTATTGATATGATCTGGCCCCTGGATGCTAGTCAATGAAGACACATTTGTTTTACATGTTATTAGGAGATACTGTAATTTGCATGTTTACCCCATGACCCTATGATCCCTTAAATTATCATCTGCATATCACGTTTTCGTCATAAGTTGTAAGCCTATTAAATGGCTGTTATTGTTTAGTTGAAGTTATAGAAGAAATAATCAAGTGCTAGTCTAGTTTTTAATCTTAATTTTGAGAGTGTTTACCTCTACAAAAGACTAATTATCTTGGGAGATTGACCATCTCTCGAATCGTATATATCATTTACTTTTTAACAAGAATTAGATGAAAATGTAATTAATCTATAAGCATAAGGACATGTTGGCATGAGTAATGAAATGGACAAATGAATGAAATGAATGAGTGAATAAATGGATAAGAGAATGAAATGAATCATTACATTTCATTGTCTTTGGTTACCCTTTAGGAATAAATAAATCATTACTTTGTGTTTTTTGTTAGGTGTTAAAAAACGAAGCAATGAAATGTAAAAGTAGTTATGGTGGTGATGGCTGGTGGTGGTAGTGGCCGGTGGTGGTTTCCGGTGGCTGTGGTTTCCAGCGGCGGTGGTTCTAGCTGTGGTGCGGGCGGCGGTGGTTTTCAGTGGCAGTGGTGGCCTTTGGTGGTTTCTAGCGGTGGTTTCTGGTGGTGGCGGTGGCCGACGGTGGATTCTAGCAGCGGGGGTAGCCTTCGGTGGTTTCTGGCGGTGGTTTTCCGATGGTGGTTTCCGGCGGTGGCGGTTCCCGGGGGGGAGGGGGTTCCGGCTTGGTGGTTCTCGGTGGCGGTGGTTTCCGGTGGCGGGGATGGCCTTCAGTGATTTCTGGCGGTGATGGGGCTGGTCGGTGGTGGTTTCCGGCGGTGGGTTCTGGCGGTTGTGCGGGTGACTGGTGGTGGTGTTGTTGTGGTGGGTGAGTGGTTGGTGTTGTGGTGGATGAGTGGTGGTGTTGCTAACTAATAATGAAAGAAAGGATGTAATGAGAAAAGAGAAAGGATGGATGAAATGAATATATAATGATTCTTTAATTATCTTCAACAACAAAACATATGTTACTAACTAATAATGAAAGAAAGAATGTAATGAGAAAAGAGAAAGGTGAATGAAATGAATTATATAATGATTTTTTTAATTACCTTTACAACCAAAAACATTATATATACTATAAATCATGTATGTCGGTGTCCACATGATTCCTAAGGTTTCCTATAATGAACACTTAACTTTTGATAATTTACAAAAAGACCCTCACTTTTCATATTTCATCATGTATTCTTCTTGTCTCATATTTATTTCAGTTTCTCTCCCTTGACTCTAACAGATTATGTCGGTGTGAACAGTGTTCTCTATTTAACTTTTTTTATTAAATGTGATCATTGACAATTTAATTCTCAAAATCCCAAAAGAATCATAACTACCAATTTATATTATACTAATAATTAATTATTAAGTTTGTATATGTATTAGAGTGGTACATTGTAATTAAATAGTTGTATCTATAATTGATAATTGGTCTAGACTTTATAGTGGTATATTGGGTTTAAATAGCCATACTCATAATTGGTCTAGACTTTATTTATTATGTATATTACTAATTATCGACTTATTTACGCATTATGAGTTGTATATAAACATTAATGGTTGTGCCCGCTTTTATTTTTCCTTTTCTTTAATAATTTTTAACTTTTAAGTTTTACTTAATATTTTTACATATTTTATAATTTAACCTTCGTATATTTTTACTTTCCATTTTGGTTTCATATACCTTTCATCTTTTAGAAAATTTTCGTTTTACATTGCGGTTCAAATTTTACGAGTTAACACGCCACAAC
Source organism: Flaveria linearis (assembly GCA_024085815.1). NCBI lineage: Eukaryota > Viridiplantae > Streptophyta > Magnoliopsida > Asterales > Asteraceae > Flaveria > Flaveria linearis. Next base: position 21,639,488 of record CM044017.1, on the reverse strand, counting down.
GTGCGTGTGTGTTTCAACGTGTTTACGACTACCGTTTCTCATGTAATGGCCCCTTTACAATGCACAAGTCTTAGATCGACTTAGTTGTTGTTTTTAATGTTTTACGTTTGACATGCGTGGTTTAACGTTTTTAAGTTTACTTTTCATTTAGATTTATTTTTCCGTTTTTTAATACAAGTTTTCAAAGCCAGGGGTGTAATCCTAGTTTTTATTAATTCACACTCAATTATTCATTCAATGTGGCCGATCACTGCCGCTTAGCAATGCTGCGTTGTACCCATTGTGGGGTAACATGTCAAGAACAAAAGGAATGTGCTAGTCTTCGTATGAAACTGGAATCAATGGAGGTCAAAATAAAGAAATTATCGAGAATTAGAAGGAATTATGGACTTGTATACAAGAATCACACGCACAATCTCGGGAAGAATTTGGATCAATCGCGGGAGAAGAAGAAAAGATGAAGCCGATTTGAATCGATTTGAGCTTAATTTACAGTGTTGGAAGCCAGATTCCTCTAAAATTTGGTAGGTTTCTTGACGAAGATTTCGTTGTTTCTTACCAACAACTGCTCGATGGCGACAAACCTAGGTGAGGTTTTTATATTCCATTTTTTTCGTCTTTTGATTGAAACAGAAGCTTCCTCATGTTGTTCTTGCTGTTGTTTACTATGTGTGAACCGCGATTTCTGCAATGGCAATGGTGCTCTATGACTAGACAGTTTATAGTATTCATAAAATCCCATTTGAATTATGCAATACAAGAATCCATTGAACAACTAGGATTTGATCATGGGGTTGTGACAGAAGATTGGTAAGAGTTTGAAATTCAGATTTTCTCTATATAGTGTTCTTTGATCTTCTGGAAATAACTCATGATTACCAAATTCATAAGTAGCCAGTAGGTGTCATTTTCATTTTTATTAACAAGTTCTAACCTTTGAGACTAATGTTGTATTTAGAGCCCCTTTACCAATCATCAAGTTCACAAGAATCAGATAACGATCTTTGGCTGCCTTACAGCAATTAAGCATGTCATACAACAATATCAGCCAAAAAACTAAGGATGAATTCAATGGGGCAAAAGATGTCACACTATCACTCGCCATTCCTGGATTGACTCGTTTTCAGTGACGAACCTTTTCCTACACCAAAAGTGGAACGCAAGGATGAAACAGTCCCTGAAGATGAACTTTTTAAAACATACATCCCACAATATCATCAACTTCAGCTTCACTGACCAGTGTGGCTAATCATACAAAGTATCCAAGAAGATCAAAATCTGTAAATTTGGAGTCGTGTAAAACAGATGCTTCACCGACTTATTTTGATAAAGAACTTGACGTGAACTCAGCCGCTTCTGCTCTAAGAAAAGCCATTGAAAAGGCTCAAGAAAGCGTACGGATTGCAAAAGAATCAGTTGGTAGAAGGAGGAGAGGTCTTCAGAGTTTTTCAATAAAAAATTTAAAGATAACTTTGAAGTTGAAGGTAACATGGAGGATGTAACTGCAGCTCCTTCATCTCAACTTTTTCCAGATTTCATGGATGGTAAGAAACTTTTCATTGCAAAGAAGGTTATGGATGCAATAAATGAGAAAATTTCAGAATCAAATAAAGAATGTGTGGTAGGAGTTATGCGTGAAACAGAATCCAGACCTCATGATTCAGCTGGAAAAGATGAATATGCAACCTTGTCTTCTGATGTAGTTGACATGGAAACACAAAGAGACTGGGGCGTTGGACTTTGTGCATGGAGATCAAACACGTAATATGTTTGTAGATGATTATGGAGGAAAAATCGAGGTAGTTAAAACCACCATTGATGTCTTTAAACAGCAGGAAGTGAGGAAGACCAAGTTCCGGTTGTAAGAGTAGGACTTGATGTGTTAGATTATCAAAAGAGAATATAGAGGAGGTAAGACTATGTAACACCCTTGAATCAATTAAGGAAGCTAATAACTTGAATGTGTCTGAAAAGATGGAAGCTGAGAAGGGTTTGGAAGTATCCAAAAGATCTAATCAAAATGATAAGAGAAGATATTAAATGCATTGGAAAATGAGAAACAAAAGGAGTTTTTTGAAGAAAACAATGTTGAAAATGCAGAAAATGCCAAAACTGATAAGGGAATTGAAGAGGGTTTCGAATGGCTGGAAACGAGAACGAATCCATAGATGATCACAACACTGAAATCCACAAAGAAGAAGGAAGCAGTGAGATATTTTATGATGATTGTGAACCGAAAATAGAAGTGAATCTGCCTGTTGATAGTGAGATAAAACAGGAAGATTATAATATCACAGTTGAGAGTAAAGGGAAAGTTTGGATGAATGTTATGATCAAGAATTTAATGTGAAATCAGCAGGTGAGGATAAAGTTTTAGAAGAAAGTGATAGTATAGATGGTATATATGTTGCGGGAACATTGTTGATATGAATGAAAAACTAGTGGAAACAACACAAAGGATTGCTGATGTGACAGAAGCTTCCAGTAATTTCCAACTAGAAGACACGGTGTCAGAAAAAGAATTCTGTGAAAAGACTTCGATGGATCAAATTGCATCCGACAACAATGAGGGCAATTGTGAAGCGACATCCGAAGATATTGATGAACTATATGAAACATCTTCCATCACTACACGTTATGTGAAGATAGAGGTTTATGAATCTCACAAACAAAAGAATATTATCAACAGTCTGACAGATCTTAGTTCAGAGAATGATGTACAGGCTGAATCATATTCATGTATTACACATGGTGCAAATATAGAGGAAGAAGAAAGTAATATCCAATCACCGACAAGGAAAAGCCCAACACTGGAAAGACAAATGAAATCAAAGTTTCACAAGAACCTCATTATAATGATAAGGAAGATGAAATTGAGAAGCAGGGCCTAGCAAAGTGTCGGTACAAGATCATTTTAGAAGGATTTATGAAGCAGCAGCTGCTAAAGAAAGGGAACGTGAGAAAAGTAAATTAGCAGTTGAGAGGGCAATTTCTGAAGCTCGTGACCGAGCCCTTGCAGAAGCCCGTGAGAGAGCTAAACGTCAAAGGGCTGCTGTTGAAATAGCTATAGAGGAAGCAAGACAAAGAATGATTGCTGAAGCCTGTGAAAAGGTCACTAAAGCTTCTGTTGCAAATAAATCATCTTCTGTCCAACCCAAACTTAGAGCAGAACGTGCTGTAGTAGAAAGAGCCACATCAGAGGCCCATCACATGCTCTAGATAAAGCAATGTCTCAGAAGACTGTTTCTGTAAGTAGTGACAGCAATACGTTTCTTGCTATTGAAGTTATAACTTTTATATGATTATTGTTATCTATGTTATTCTTGCAGGATTTAAACAGTTTCTGAACCAGCTTTGAGAACCAAAAAAAATTAGAAAAACACAACAGGATTACAGAGAGGGCGGTACGTGTTGCTTTTCTTCGTAATTTGAATAAACCATATGTGTTGTGCATGAGCGCAAAGTTAATCTGGTGATTTCTTTCATAGGCTAAAGCGCTTGCAGAAAAACAAAAGCGAGATCGACTTGCACAAAAGGAACAAGGTGAGAGAAATGTAACGGTCCTTGGTTGCATAGAAATAATTTACCCGTTTTGATCCTCTATCTTCTAATTGTTTTTTTTTTAAATTATATCAGTGTTTGGCAGAAAATCTTGATGCTGATATCAAAAGGTGGTCCAATGGAAAGAAGGGAACTTGCGTTCATTGCTTTCAACATTACAATATGTATGTACAAGCTTTCAATTTAAACCCAAAACTCGTGCTTATAGTTAGAGTTGGTGAATTGGATGGTTTGGAAAGTTAGGTAACGGGCCGGGTTGATCCTGCCCACAACACTCTTTTGTATCCATGTTTTTAACTTGATAAATAATGATTGTCTAAAATATGATGATAAAATAACTATACTATTACACTACTAATCTAATGTAAATCTTTTCAATAAAGGGATTTTGGATGTTCTATGTATACGAATGCACTTCATATGACTTTCAACCTGTTTTAATGTATCTTTTTTTGGTTAAATTACCCAAAAAATAGGGTCAAGTTGCTACCTCAAACATCTATTGTCAGCCTAGGATGTTTTATTTATATTCTTGAACTTACAGATTCTTGGACCTGAGAGTGGTTGGCAACCAGTTTCATTGGCACATATGACAACCACTAATGATGTAAAGAAAGCTTATAGAAAAGCTACACTTTGTGTCCATCCTGACAAGCTTCAGCATTGGGGCGCAAGCATTCACACAAGTATATATGCGAAAAAGTATTTAATCTTTAAAGGTATGCAACTAATCTTCCAATTTTTCCTTGTTTTATAAGCATTCTGCTGGGTAATTCCTTTTAAGCAACCTTCAGATAATCTAATAGTCTAGATATATATTTCTTATATCGTGAGGAGCGATTAGTAAGGTTGTTTGTTCACCTTGACTCATGGCTTCTAATCGTGAGAAATAGCTTGCACAAACATGTAGGGTAAGCTAGCGTACATCAATCAAAAGCGATCCGGCCCTTCCTTGGACCCTACGCAAAGCAGGAGCTAAGTCAAGCCCTTATATATTTTTTATATCGTGTCTAGGATCACCCTCCTAAGGAAGTATTTTGACCCAGGAAATGATCATATAAGAAACTAACACTTAAGTATAGGAAAATGACTTGGTAAAACTTAGAAAATAATTGTAAGTAATTTATTTGGTTTGATTATTTTAGTCGTTCGAGGACCTAGAAGAAGAAAGTAATATCCAACGCAACAAACTGAGATCGATAAAACAAATCAAACAAACAACGCAACAAAACAAATGTTATTGTAGAAGCATCACAGGCGACGAAGTTACGAGAGCTCTGAAGAAAATGGGAAGGGCTAAGGCGGTAGGGGCCGACAACATACCGATTGAAGTGTGGAAGTGCCTGGGAGATGAGGGTCTGCAATGGTTACAGACTTATTCAACACTATCTTCAAGACCGGGAAGATGCCAAAACAGTGGAGAAGCAGTTTCATAGTCCCCATATATAAGAAAAAAGGAGTTATCCAATGTTGCGCAAACTACAGGGGAATAAAGCTATTGAGTCACACGATGAAGCTATGGGAAAGAGTTATTGATGCGAGAATTAGACGTGAAACCTAGATAGCGATAAACCAATTTGGATTTATGCCAGGACGCTCTACAACAGAAGCCATACACGTCATAAGGAGGCTAATGGAGAAATACAGAGAAAGAAAAGGGACCTCCATATGGTATTCATTGACCTAGAAAAAGCCTATGACAGTGTTCCACGTCAACTCATTTGGGAAGTCTACGGCTTGGAAGGGTACCAGAGAGGTATATCAAAATAATCAAGGATATGTATGACGGGGCAAAAACGTGTGTGCGAGCACCAGTCGGAGACACAGAATTCTTCCCGGTGGAAGTGGGACTCCACCAAGGTTCGGCATTGAGCCCATTCCTCTTCACAGTAGTGTTGGATGAGATGACCAAGTCTATGCAAGAGCCAGTACCGTGGTGCATGCTGTTTGCAAACGATATTGTCTTAATATCAGAATCTAAAAGGGTGCTCAACGAGAGGCTAGAACAGTGGAGAGCAGCACTAGAGCGCAGAGGCTTAAGGATAAGTCGCTTTAAAGACGGATACATGCATTGTAACTTTAGTGGTGAAGCTGAAGAGGACACCCAAATTAGCATCCAGGGTATGGCGGTCGCACAGACGTCTAGGTTCAAATACCTGGGCTCATACGTACAGGAAGATGGAGAGATACACAGCGATGTGGGCCACCGTGTTCAATCAGGATGTGTGCAAGTGGATAGCAGTATCAGGGATTTTGTGTGATAAGAGGTTTCCGCAAAATAAAGGGAAAACTATATAGAGTGGCAGTACGCCCAGCTATATTATACGGAACAGACTGTTGGACCATAAAGAAATCGCACGAGCACGAGAGACAAATAGAGGTCGCGGAAATGCGAATGCTGAGGTGGATGTGTGGACACACAGACTGGATAGGATAAGAAACTGTTGGGTGTAGGCTTCGGGGTTGATTAATTTGGAACAGTTGGGCTCGGCGGCCCAAGTTCTAATTAGGCCCAGTTTAGTTAGAATGTTAACTAAAGGTGTGAAACCTAATTATTGTTTATATATATCTCTCTTGTACTTGTAATCATTATCACTCAATAAAAAGAAACCCTAGTTGCCCCAAGAGGACGTAGGTTGCACACCGCAACCGAACCTCTATAAATCTCTCGTGTTCTTTATTGTTTACTGTTCTTCTGTTTGTTTGTTTGTGCGCGGTTAATAATCCTAACACTGGTATCAGAGCTTCAGGCTCTTGAGTACTGTTATAATCTTTCCCCTGTCTTCCGGGGTTTGGGGGAAGATTACTGGGCGATTAGGGTTCCGCCGCCGCCGCCGATCTGCTACCGCCGCCCGCCGCCGCCGCCGATCTGCCGCCGCCGCTGCCACTGCTGCCTCCACCCTGTTCTGTTGAATTAGGGTTTTCCTGCCGCCCTGTGCTATCGAATTAGGGTTTCTCTGTCGAATTTTACTGGGTAGTTTGTTTGTGTGCTGCATTCAAACTCAGGTGCATTATCAAACTCGTTTGCTTTCGGTTTTTTGGAACTGGTTTTCATAGAATAGTGGTCAATAGACAACACTCAAGTTCAGGCAGCCGCCACTGTTGTGTTTGTCACTATTCTCAGTTCTGACTCGACTGTTAAGCATCTGTGGTTTGGAATAATGGCTGAGGACGGGAAACAAAGATTGAAAAGTTCGATGGCCATGATTTTGGGTGGTGGAAGATGCAAATCGAGGATTTGCTGGTTCAGAAGGATTTGGAAGCCACTTTGGTTGGTCAGAAACCAGAAAAGACTACACCTGCTGAATGGGCTGCTCTTGACAGGAAGGCTGTTTCTGTCATCAGACTCTCATTGTCAAAAATGTTGCTTTCAATATTCTGAAGGAGACGACAGCTAAAGGCATTATGGATGCGCTGTCAAACATGTATGAGAAGCCATCTGCTGCAAACAATGTTTTTCTGATTAGAGAACTAGTAAACATGAGACTGAAAGAGGGAGGATCCGTTATCAGTCATATCAGCAATTTCAACACTATCATGTCTCGGTTAGTGTCAGTTAATATCAAATTTGATGATGAGGTTCAGGCACTGTTGCTTTTGTCTTCTTTACCAGAAAGTTGGTCGGGAACTGTTACTGCAGTTAGTAGTTCATCTGGAACTACTAAGCTTACTACTGATGCAGTTCGGGATCTAATATTAGGGGAGGATATCGGAAGGCGAGCCTCAGGGGAATCATCGAGTGCTTTACTAAGCGCTGAGGGAGAGGAGAAGAAAGAAAGGGGGGCTAGTAGAGGAAGATCAAAATCCAGAAAAAGAGGTCAGTCAAACCCAGAAAAGACATCCAGTGCTGGAACTGCAAAGAAACTGGGCACTTCAGAAATCAATGCCCAAATCCGACTACTTCTAAAAATAAAAAGGAAGTAAATGTAGTTGCTGATGATACTGATTCCGATGATGCTCTTATCTGCTGTGTGGAAAACTCAACAGAGTCATGGATTATGGATTCCGGTGCATCTTTTCATGCCACGTCTAGTATGAAGATGATGAAGAATCTACGAACAGCAGGTAACTTTGGTAAAGTTCGTTTGGCAAATAATCATACTCTTGATTTCACAGGTTTGGGAGATATTGAGCTGAAAACCTCACTGGGCACCTCATGGACTTTAAAGGATGTTCGGGTCATTCCTAGCCTGAAAAAGAAGCTGATCTCTATCGGGCAGTTAGATGATCAGGGATATGATGTGATGTTTGGTGGGGGACAATGGAAGGTAGTTAAAGGAAATCTTGTCATCGCATGGGTAAAAAGAGAGGTACTCTTATATGGCTGAAGTTCCAATGGATGGGGTAAATTCAATGACCAGTGGACCGAGTCAATCTACTCTGTGGCACCAACGACTCGGTCATCACATGAGTGAAAAAGGAATGAAGATGCTCGTTGCAAAAGGAAAGCTTCCGAGCTCAAAAGGTTGAATCTGAATTCTGTGAGCCTTGTGTCTTTGGGAAAAAGAAGGTATCCTTTGTGAAGACAGGAAAGGCACCAAAAGCTCAGAAATTGGAGCTTGTTCACACTGATGTCTTCGGACCAACCTCGGTTTCTTCAGTGGGAGGAGCTCACTATTATGTCACCTTCATAGACGATTCAACACGCAAGGTATGGTTTATTTTCTTAAAAATAAATCTGATGTTTTTGATACTTTTAAGAAATGGAAAACTGCTGTTGAATTGGAAACTGATTTGAAGGTAAAATGCTTGAAGTCGGACAACGGAGAGAGTACATCAGCACTGAGTTTCTTGATTATTGTGCTGAACATGGCATTCGGATGATAAAGACAGTTCCGGGCACCCCTCAACAAAATGGAGTAGCAGAAAGGATGAACAGAACTTTAAATGAGAGAGCCAGAAGTATGAGACTTATTGCAGGCTTCCAAAGATGTTTTGGGCTGATGCAGTCAATACTGCTGCTTACTTAATCAACCGGGGATTGTCAGTTCCGTTGGGATTCAAGATACCAGAAGAAGAATGGAAAGGGGAAGCAGTTAATATGGTCACTTGAAAGTTTTTGGGTGCAGTGCTTATGATCTGGTGAAAGATGGTGACAAACTTGATGCTAAAGCTAAGAAGTACACTTTCATTGGATATGGGTCGGATAGTATGGGCTACAGGCTTTGGGATTCTGAAAGCAGAAAAGTAGTCAGAAGCAAGCATGTCACATTCAACGAGGCTGAGATAGAATCACAACAAACTCACAGGTCCAGAAAGAGCACGTTGAATTTAAAACTGATGCAAATAAAACACAGCCAGTTACTGAATCAAATACAGAAACTGAAGTTCCGGAGTTTGAAGATGACGATATGGGTGGAGATGAAGAAGCAGCGGGAGCTTCTGATAGTGGGAGTTCAGACTCTGATGACGAACAGCCCTCGCAGGACCCTGACCAGTCTCAAATTGGGTCAGGAGGTCCACCAGAGTCTCCAAACCACCAGAGAGGTTTACTCCTTCAGTCAACTATCTTCTCTTAACTGAAATGGTGAACCAGGAAGTTATTCTGAAGCCATTAAGATGAAAGATTCGCTTCAGTGGGAGCATGCTATGAAGGATGAGATAAGTTCTTTGATGAAAAATAAAACATGGGTACTAACCAAGCTTCCGCCAGATAAAGAACTCTGCAAAACAAATGGGTCTTCAGGGTCAGGAAGAACATGATGGTTCTAAACGATACAAGCTCGTTTGGTAGTCAAGGGTTTCCCGCAAAAGAAGGGGGTTGATTATGATGAGATCTTCTCGCCAGTTGTGAAAATGTCAACCATCAGATTGGTTTTGAGTCTTGTAGTTGCAGAGGGCTTACATCTAGAACAATTAGATGTTAAGACAGCATTTTCTACATGGTGATCTTGAAGAAGAAATTTATATGGCACAACCTGAAGGGTTCCGGGTTGTCGGGAAAGAAAATTGGGTTGCAGATTGGAAAAGAGCTTGTATGGTCTAAAACAGGCACCCAAGCAGTGGTACCAGAAGTTTGATAACTTCATGGAAAGGTCAGGGTACAAGAAATGTCAGATGGATCATTGCTGCTATCTGAAGAAGTTCAACAGTTTTTATATCATTCTACTACTTTATGTAGATGATATGTTAATTGTAGGATCAGATATGAAAGAAATCAGCAAGTTAAAGAAAGAAATGTCTAAAGAATTTGAGATGAAAGATCTGGGTCCAGCCAAACAGATACCCGGGATGAGCATCATCAGAAACAAAAGGATGGTTCTTTAACACTATCTCAAGAAAAATACATCGGGAAAGTGTTGGAAAGATTCAAGATGAATTATGAGAAGACCAAGCCTAGAAACACACACCATTGGGAAGTCACTTAAAGCTTACCAAAGATCAGTCTCCTAAATTTGAAGAAGAAAGAACAGAGATGGCTAAAATTCCATACGCATCTGCGGTTGGCAGTCTCATGTATGCCATGGTTTGCACTCGGACACATATTGCTCATGCCGTTGGGGTAGTTAGTCGATTTATGTCAGATCCGAGAAAAGAACACTGGGAAGCAGTCAAGTGATACTCGATACTTGAAGGGTACATCTAAAATGAGGTTATGTTTCAAGGGAGAGTGCAATTCTCAGGGGTTATACTGATGCTGATTTGGGTGGTTGTAAAGGCATATTTAAAAGCACTACAGGGTATGTCTTTACAGTGGGAGGTACAGCAGTTAGTTGGATGTCTAGACTTCAGAAAAGTGTGGCTCTATCAACAACAGAAGCTGAATACATGGCTGTTGCTGAAGCTAGTAAAGAGTTAGTATGGTTAAAGACTTTTCTTGAAGAATTGGGCAAACAACAGTCTGATTACTCATTGTATTGTGACAATGAAAGTGCAGTGAAACTTGCCAAAAATCCAGTCTATCATGGTAAAACAAAGCACATTAGGATGAGATATCATTTCGTTAGAGGATTGATCAGTGATGGAACAATCAGTTTGAAAACATCTCAGGTGCGAAGAATCCAGCTGATATGTTTACTAAATCTGTGCCGCTGGATAAGCTGAAGCTTTGCATAGCTTCAGCTGGCCTTCAGGAATAATGTTGAGAAGTGGGGGTAACTAGGGGTGCAAAATCAGAGAGATTTTATCTACAGAAGTACAAAGAAGTGAGAGTGCAGCTGAATGTGTTTCGAAGCCTCCAAGTGGGAGAATTGTTGGGTGTAGGCTTCGGGGTAATAATTTGGAACAGTTGGGCTCGCCGGCCCAAGTTCTAATTAGGCCCAGTTTAGTTAGAATGTTAACTAAAGGGTGAAACCCTAATTATTGTTATATATATCTCTCTTGTACTTGTAATCATTATCATTCAATAAAAAGAAAACCCTAGTTGCCCAAGAGGACGGAGGTTGCACACCGCAACCGAACCTCTATAAATCTCTCGTGTTCTTTATTGTTTACTGTTCTTCTGTTTGTTTGTTTGTGCGCGGTTAACCCTAACAAACGATGTGTTCGACAGAAGCTACAGTGGCTTTTATCACAAATAAAATACGAGAGGGAAGATTAAGATGGTTTGGGCACGTGAAGAGGAGACCCTGGCAGCACCAGTTATAGCAGTAGAGAACATTATCGTAGAGGGTATAAGGGGTAGAGGAAGACCTATACCTAGGTTGACTTGGGACGAGATAATTAGGCGGGATATGGTAGACTTGCACCTCTCTGAGCACATGATGCGGGATAGGAGTGAGTGGAGGTGTGAATTAAAGTAAGGAGTTTTAGCGGATCTGTGGATAGGGAGGATAAATGAAGCCCTTTCTAGATGAAATGCCGCGTATTTGGTTGTATCCACTTTCTAAATCTTTATGTGTTATTTACCTATGGTTGTACGATATATAAGATGCTTGCTAAGCAGTTAAATCGGTGAAATATCGGATATCGGTCACTGACCGTATTGATATATCGGTTCTCGGCGGTGATATATCGGTGAGATATCGGTAATTGCATATATATATATATAAAACACTAAAACTCATATAATATTAATAATAAGATACTAAGATAGTCAAATACATAGTCAAATACTTAAAAACTAATCAACATAATCAACATATCCTTCAACATATTCAAAAAAAACATAATCAACATAATCAACATAATCACATAATCAAAAACAACAGACCTGCTTCAAATTGACCAATCGAACTCACTGAGTTGAAATCAATCGAACTCAAATTGACCAATCACTGAGTTGAAATCAACATAAAAACAGACCTGCTTCAATTGACCTGCTTCAAACAACATAATCACCGACTTGAAATTACCCTTCAAATTGACCAATCAACTCACTGAGTTGAAATCAACTCACTGAGTCACTGTGGCCTGTTCGAACTTCGAAACAAACCTGAGGCTGAGCCGCTGAGCCTCTGATGTTCGACTTCGACCACTACGACTTCGACCTGCTTCAATCGAACAATCAACATAATCAACATAATCAAAAACAAGACCTGCTTCAACAATCAACATCACCAAAAACAAACATACCTTCGAGTCTTCGACCGACGACCGATGCGGCTGAGGCCAGTCTGATTTTCGACTTCGACTTCGACCGAGGACCGCTGAGGGTTCGACTTCGATTGCAGCAAACAAATATGGTTATTTGGGTTAGTGGGTTAGTGGGTTACTAGATTTTGTTGGACAAAAACGAGCCCAGGAACAAAATCGAGCCCAACGATAATATCGGTGATACGACCGATATTTGAAAGCCAAATATCAGTGATATATCGGCCATATCGGCCGATATTCGGGACCGATATACTGACCGATTTTTGGTACCGATATACTACCACAGGACCGATAACGATATATCGGTGATATATCACCGATATATCGGCGATTTAACTGCTTAGGATGCTTGCTATTGCTTGCTATTGCTATTGCTTTCTTTATTGAGTCGGGGGTCTCTTTGAAAGCGGTCTCTCTATCCTCCAAGATAGAGGAAAGACTCGCCACCAACTACCCCTTCCAGACCCTACTGTTGAGTGGGATATACTGGGTATGTTTGTTTGTTTGTTTGTTTGAGGACCTAGAAGGAGTACTTAATACAAACACTCAACTAAGGTACCTTTCATGAACATCGCAATTGTTAATGAAAAGTTAGTTACATCCTTTCAAGTTTCAACTAGAAATATGGCAATTTTCTTCATTTTTGGGCGGTAAAAGTTGCTATAACTCTAAGTGTCTAAATTTAGACAATGATAGTAAAAGATACATTTGTAAGTTAGTGTCTAATTGCCTTATGAGGTCAGTTTTGGAAACACTTGCAAGATTGTTTTAATTTCATTTACAAGGTTCGCATTGGGATATTAGGCCTTAGAAAACGAACCTTGTATATTGTTGTGTTTATTTACAATTTTACATCATATTCGGTATGTATATACATAGACGGAAAGCCCATCTAAACAAACCCTAAGGCCCATGTGGCTACATATTGGACTATATAGTCTAATACGCTCTCTCAAGCTGCATTGATATTAATCATGTGCCATTGTTATAGGTGGTAAAATGAACTTCCATGTGAGGCTTTAGTGAAACATCGACTAATTGGTTTACGCTTCTAACATGAGGTGTTATCATTCCATCTTTCAAGCTTTTCTCGAGTAAAGTGACAATTAACTTCTATGCTATTGGTTCTTTCATGGAATATCGTATTATTTCAATGTGAATGACGGGCCTCGTTATCACACCATAGGTTCATTAACCGAATTCGCTAAGTAGGCTTTGAAATCGAACAAGTTCATAAGTGGTATGTGCATAGTTGTGTACTATGTACTCAGATTATGCACTTGAACTAGATACGACACTTTGCTTCTTGCTCTTTCATGACACAATATTACCCGTACAAAAACGCAATATCCAGATCGCTTGCTTGTAGGATCTCCATCATAAACAATATTTGTAAACCTTTTGGATGCGTTGGCCATGGTATTGATATAGAATGCGATAACCTACAGTACCCCTCAAATATGAAGAATGTGACAAACGACATCCTGATTTGAGGTTCTTGGGGACAACATAAATTGACTTATTACACTTAGCGGAATAGCAATATCCGCCTCGTAATAGTGAGATAGTGTAACTATCTAACAATTCTTCCATACTTCTCTTGTTTTCATCTGCTTTCAACTTATGTTTGGTATCATTAGATCATTTCAACTCTTTGCTTCAATCACCCTGAATCTCTTAGCACATCCTAACATATTTTCTATTGAGCTAACAAATACCTTCTTTTACCGCAAGATTCTTCAATTCCCAACATATATCTTAATTGTCCTAATCTTTTGTTTGAAAGTTTGAGTACCTAGAAATCTTATAATTTCTAAGTACCCGCATAATCACTTCCGGGAAACTAGTAGACCAATAATTCATCAATCTTTCCCAAAGGAGGAGAATGCTACATGTATGGGACGATTGTAATGTAAAAGAACATCACAAGACATAAAACGCTGAAGTGTGGGAGACACATCAATTACCTTTTTGGAGATGAGAGTAACCAAGGAATACACATTTAGGGGTTTTGGATCCAATTTAGTGAGGTAAAGGTGGGTATCTCGAACAAAAACAAGTGCTATGAGATGTCTTGTGTTGAATAATGATGAATTGATTTTGTAGAAATAAGACCGAGGATGGGACACAACCACAAATCATAGATGGTATTCGGTTAATAGAAACCAGCTGTTAAAATTACATCTATGGCATGTGAAACAGAAGTGTCGGGCAACTTCGAGATTTTGGTGATTTCTTCTCCTGTGACGCCATTTAGGCAGGGGCGTCTAGGGCTGTAAACAGCCGAGCCGAGCCGAGCCAGGATGGGCTCGAGTTCGAGCTCGAAGCTTATCGACCGAGCCGAGCCGGCTCGAAAATTTCTAACGAGCTCAAAACACGGCGCTCGAGTTCGGCTCGTGAAAAGCTCGAGCCAGCTCGTGGCTCGTTCGAGCCGGCTCGATTTATTTTTTTTATTTTATTTTTCACATTAATTTATATAAAAACACAAAAAATATATATTAGAATTTTTATCTTTTGTTGAGTACTCCATACTAAGGGAACAAAGATCATTATTTTGAATATAAACAATTATACTGTTAAGTTTATATTTTTAAATAAAATACTTAATGTTTATAAAAATAATCCATTTTTATTTTAAGAAAACCTTTTTAAAATCCTAATATAAAAATAATAATAGTAGTAGTAGTAATAATAATAATGATTATTATTATTATTATACAATATAAATATATATATACACATATATTATATGCACCGAGTCACGAGCCGAGCCAACGAACCGAGCCACGAGCCGAGCTTGAACGAGCTAACCCTGGCTCGAGTTCGGCTCGCTTAGAATTCGAGCCGAGCCCGAGCCGGCTCGTTTAGATTCGAGCTTTTTTCGAGCCGAGCTTTTTTTGAGCTTTTCTCGAGCGAACTTCGAGCGAACTTCGAGCCACGAACTTTTGTACAGCCCTAGGGGCGTCACACATGATGACTCATAAGAATACCACGCTAGAAGCAAATAAGACTGAAAGGACTGGCTAAGTACTATTTGGCATTGTCATTGCGTAGAGTTTGAACATAAACATTAATTATGATTTTATTTAATTATGAAAAGAACAAAATGAGAGAACACTTCAAGGCGGTTCTTCATGAAATAAGCCACATAACACGAGAATAATCATCCACATATGTAACAAAGTACATAAAAATCAGGATGAACATTCTGGCTTCTTTAACGACTCTGGGGCTTAAATAAATGTGTTCGTATTTGACGAGTTGCCATGGAGAGGATGCATCCATGTTCGTGTCATGGGTGTAGGAGCCTATTTATCTTAATAGAGGCATGGACATGGATCCATCCAATGCAGCTAGTATTTCATTATAATATTCCATTATATCCATCCATCTTTATGTCATGCTTTATTTCATGGGTGGCATTTTTGACACGACACTGAAAAATTCAGGTTTTGGGCTGGCATATTTAACTGGTTTTTAAAAACAGGTCATGTTAAAAGTCTTCTTTGCCATGCCCATCGGACCAAAGAAAAGTTAAAGGATGAAGAAGCTTAGAACAATACTAGAATGAGAACCCCCTGAAGGTACCAGTAATAAAAAGTTATTAATGTTAATTGAGTGCCTACTATTGTGCGGGTATTCATTCTTTCAGGCGGATCGTTATGCTAATACTCTAGAGAGAGTATTTTTTTAGTAACAATGGGTGATATTTTTATCACCAGTCACGGCTTCGGATCATATCTTTTCTTGTTCCTAACCTTGAAGAGATACCTTCCCTTTCCTTATCCAATTCCCTTGGGCGCTACAAGGTATCCTACTCCAACACTTAGGAATACCTGTATAATGAAACGTCATGTTCAGGTTGACCTGTTTAACTAAACGGTTAAACTGGTCAACCCGCCAAATCTGTGTTGACCTACTAACATTTTTTACCCATTTAACCCATTTTTAAACAACCTTTCACCTGCCAACCTATTTGACATATTTAGAAACTAGAAACTGCATATTCTTGTGTCATTTCTAACTCATTGTTTTCAAACTTTTTCTAACTTCCTCATGTCCCTGACTCAATGACCATTATTATTAACAAAGACTTCTTCAGATTATTGGAATTCCTCAACAACCATTATCATTAACAAATACTTCTTTAGATTTTGGGGAATTCCTTTAGGCAATGTTAAGATATAGTATGTCTTATATCGTGTATGGGATCACTTCCTAAAGAAGTATTTTGATCTTATATTATCTAGGTTAAACAAAATCACTTTAGAGTAAATAAGAAGTTAATAATTTGTATAACTCAATAACTTAAGTAAACTCACAGTGGGATTGTAGAATAACTGTATTTTATGGGTATTGTAATCGTTCCAATACCAAGAACAATCTATACTATAACTACAAACCTAAGGCACCTTGATGAAACATGAGATTTGTTTAAAAAGTTAATTACATGTAGTTACATACTTGTATCCTTCGACATAAACATGGCTTCATATTTTTCACGGGAAAAGTAGTTATAACTATCATCACTGTTATTTATAACCATGTTATAACTATTTTATTGAAGTTTCATCAAATTCCAAGTATTGAATGGTTATTTCTAAATAAGATCAATGTTGAAATGTACTTGCAAAGTCGGTGTTTGAAATTCATTTACATGGTCAATGCTGGAATTTCAGACCTTGACTGCCGGCTATTTTCTACCCTCCTTAGTTCAGTGTCGTCCGAACTTCAATAATATGTTTTGTCGCATGTGAAGCATCTAGAATTTATGCAGTTTATATAGGTTTGTTATCCACATCTCATAATTTGTATTATAACTCAAGTAAAATCCTTTCAGTTTTAACACACACTTTGATTTTTCTACCGTTTCATGCATTTGACCCTTTTCCTTTGAAACTATTCATAACTTAATGATCAAAGTTATCACTACTAGTTTTGATGTTGTTTTATGTATGGTATTTGTGTATGTTCTAACAGGTAGCGTGGAAGACATTCAACTCCGAGGAGGGTAGTCGTCTCGTGACCAAGTAAGAGTGCATTGAGAAGTGGATATGAATAAGTTGAAACATGAATAAGCTGGTATTTTGTGACTGTAGTAAATACTTACTGAACACCTATATTTTTTCGTGTTTGTAAATGATGTTTTAATTTATTAATGGGGTAGGCTAAATGCAAAACGCCACTAGTACCTCTTGAAAATTTCAAATGCAAATAAATTATTGTGTTTTAGTATGATAAAAGAGACAATGTAACGGATATAATAGCTTAGCTTAAAGGAAATGGTGCGACAAATAAAAGCGTGAAAGAGTATGTTTAAACACAACTCTCTACTAAGGTGTTGTTTGGCAACTTTTGAATGAATAAGTTT